>CADDXX010000087.1:1336005-1383903 GCA_902810485.1 Alauda arvensis | reverse complement strand
TAGCACTCTGGAAGGATTTTCCACTAGGTAACTGATCTATCTGAAATATTTAGAGGATGTTTGTGGCCMGTTCTGTATGAGTGGAGAGCAAAGTTCAGTGTAGGGTAGTTTAAAGACAGATCAATTATTTATATATTTAGAACAGTTACTGAAACTTTAGCTGGCTCTAAAATCCCTTGAACTAGACACAGTGTGATTAACAAACACCTTGTTGTGCTTTCTTAAATTTTGATAAATATTATTAATTTTTTTAAACTCCTTGGTGATAGCACCTTCTGTTTGAGAGCAGTGGATACAACACTATTTAAAAATAACTTAATTCACATTCATTCAAGACATTTTATTTTCTCAAATTTGTAGTGGTGATGCCATCTTTTTTTTTTTCCATTTTATTTAATAATGTCATTGAAGAATTTTTAAGAATTCAGTTACTTAATTAGTGGAGGCTGGTGGTTGTTTCTTGTTGATCACTGTTGATCAAGATTTGCTRTTGGTGAAAACTGGAATTTTTACTATTAATCTGAACCAGGAGYCTTGTAATAGCTGGAGTTTTGCTGAGGTGATTCCAGACAAAATATAGCAGCTTGTAAAATTATGATCTTGGCAAGCAAGGAGATAGAAAATTCAAATATGGGGGGATCCCCTTGATGGTTAGGCAGAGATTTCCAGCTTTTGGAAAATGGTCCAAAATATCTATGTAGTAGGTAAAGGGAGCCACCTAGAGTTAACCTATAGGAATCTCTACATATAAATGTATATCTGATCTTCTGCCACTTACTGCAGCTTAGCTGCCAAACTGAGAGCTAAATGTTAAACCCATTTATCTCTCCTGAGAGCAGGCACCTAAATAAGATTAGMACCCCCTTTAAATGTTTTTACTATGCTACTGAAAGGTTAGGATAGTTACTGGATTTTATCTTAGAGAGCATTGGGGAAAAAAAGACTGGTACTAAAGTTTCCCTCCTTCCAGTTGAGGACTGACTGGTATAGTGTATAATTAGGTTCTTTCCAGTAACTCTCCCTTTGGACATGTGGTTCCTGCCTCTTAACAGTGGTTTCCTTSCAAGCCATTGTTATTTTCTGCTAGTTAGTAGTTGATGGGGTTTGTTACTGCACTGCAAGCTGGGCTTTTCTGTCATTTTTACAGACTGGCTGGGGAGAGGCATGCTTGGTAGTCCTGGTGTGTTTAGCTGGGAGGCCAGAAGGACAATCCAGCTGTGCCAGGAAGCCACAGTGCTGGTGGCTCAGCATGGCACCAAGTGTCCTGGCACAGTGTGTTTGGGCATTGTTTTCCCTGGTTTGCCACAGGTTAAATCTCAGAGCTCCTAGTCATTACAGGATCATACTTCACAAGAGTAAGGCTTTAAACCCCAGACAAATTATATGATAGGTAACTCTGTCCTCCTTGCCCTTACCTGCAGCTTCACCTAAATTACTCAGTCTTACCTGCTGATTTAAACCTCTCTGAGCCCAGGTGGAGTTGCTCCTCTGTCCCAGAGGTGGCAGCAGTCTGGAGCAARTGAAGTGATTTCTACACATGCAAGAAGTCAAGCCCTTTGGGATTTTAGATGGAGAACATTGTGGATATGTAACAGCTTATTCCTTAATGAAGTTACTTAATGTTTAGGGTTGAGATTTTGCAATATCACAATTAGTGTAAGTGGTTTACTGCACTTGGTGCTAGAGTTCATGCAGTAGCCCRAGCAGTACTACTGCCATAATAAGCAGAGAGCAGAACAATGAGCAAAGAGGAGMAAGCAGTGCTTGTATTTGACTTGTGGTTCTGGTTTTGCTCCATCTGGGTGCTTGCCACAASACAGAGATGACCAAATATTAGCAAAGAGTTCAGATCCCCTGCCCTTCCCATCCTCACCCAGTTGGTGGTGAAAGTAGTTTAACCATAGGTGGGTATAGACAGTTCACCATGGATGTTTGCAGCACTAAAACCAATGCAGCTGATGCCAGCTTGCATGGGAATTKTAGTTTATATGGCTGCTTTAGTTCTGTAAKTCTTCATTCTTTGCACTGTGAGTTCCTTCACATTACTCTGTGGTGTATTTTAGGGACTCTCAGAATAACAATGGATAGATCCACCCTTCTGCAGACACCTCCAAGGGAAGGGAAGAAATCTGCTAGTAGAGATACTACACATCTCTGCCAGGCAAGGCCTCTGCATGGCTGAGACCTTCCCATCATGCAGATCCAGAGCTTTTTAGRGAAGAAAACTGACTGGTTTTTTACACACTGTAATTGTTGGAAGCAGTTCTTGGTGGMAAGAGCAAGCTGCCTGGAAGCCTCYTCAATRCTGGCCCAGTTTTGACTGCTCCTCTCTATCATCATTCCCTGGCACTACAGCTTTAATAAGACTAGTATTGTTTTAGCAGATGAACCCAGAGGGAGTTGTGGAACACTTGGCACAGAAAGCAGGATAGAGTCTGGAGCCTGACTGTTCTTTGGCTCTGACTTTCCCTTCCAAACTCAAAATCCCACAGACTGTTCCTGTGGTGTTTCCAGTTTCCAAGAGATATCAGCAGTATCTGTGAGACAGGATGGATATTYGTCCTTCACAGGAAATCCTTTGGCCAGCAAAGGAAATGGTCAAGTAGATGTATCTTAGGTTGCCTTTTCTGCCTTAACCTGAATGGTCCGATATCTTTTAGAGAGCTGTGAAACTATTCTTTCAGTTTTCTTTGTTTTGGGACTAGGAGGATTTCTGGGTCCTGAGCTGGGCTCAGCTCATGGCATTGTGGCAGTTGGCCACAGCCATTCCCCARCCATGACTGGGGACTCTGGCAGAGAGTATAACCTGGTATAAGACAGATGGTATAACCTGGTCTGGAAATACGGTGGCTAAGAAGCTACTTCACATACAGCACTGTCTTGTACTTGGCAAAGGGAGGCTGCTGCTAGGAGGTTTAATGTGACCAGCCCCTTTAATGTGTGCTACTTTGCAATTCAGAGGTGGTACACTGGCTTCTAGTGCCAGATAAGTTATGTCCAGTCTGAATTCTGCACCCCAGAATAGTAGAGAAAGAAGGATTTCAGTGCAAAGAAGATTTTCAGTGCAAAGAAGATTTTTAGTTCTCTTCTGTCTGACTTGTGTGTCTCCTGCTGCACCATGTGATTCTTTACCAGTTTGAGCTGCAATGTTTTTGTTACAACTTGATTTTAACATGTGTGCATTTAAATCAATTTCTAAATCTCTGACGAGTACCAAACCTTGAACACAGGATAGCTCTGCTGATTTCAAGCGAAAGCATTCAAAATGGGCTATGAAGTGGATATTYTGCCTAATCTGTCATTGTGTTTCCATGCTAACACTACCCTTGTTGTTCCCGTGTAATCAACTGTTATGGAAACAATACAKTGTCCGTAAGGTAAGTTTGGAAAAATGTTCAACCACAATGCACCCACTGGATAAATCCAGCGTTAGGAACATAGTGTTTAAAGCCTTATACTMTGTTCATAGAGTGTCAGCAAGATGAGCTGTCTTGAAGCCATCCTCAGATTACCAGTTTCCCTGTATTGTTCCTCAGGCCCTACATGTCCATTGGAACACTACGAGATCAAGTCATCTATCCAGATTCAGTGGAAGACATGCATGAGAAAGGCTACCAAGATCAGGATTTGGAGTCTATTCTGCATATGGTTCATCTGTACCACATAGTTCAAAGAGAAGGAGGTAAATTGCATATCTTTGTTAAAAACTTGACAAAATCCATTCCTTAYATGTGTGTCTTAGTGTGTCTGACCTTTACTAATTGAACTGGCAAAACTGTATTCAGACCTTTGTGGTTGTGGAAGCTGCACAGATATGGTTGTTGCTCCTGATGCTAACAGAGGTGAGTGTTCCTCCYCTCCCCAGTAAATCCATTCCCAAGCTGAACATCCTCACTATCTTGTGATGACCAGTCTTTTCCTGGTACTGTGGGATCACTTATCTTCCTTGATTTTTATAAAAACTGTAAACTGTCATAACACATTGTAACGTAACTGACTGCATCAGCTTAAAAGTATGTGAATGAAGAGTCAGATCTGCTTTCACCTCCCAGGTCTGTGGGATCAGCAGGACTATGTGTATGAGAAGGAGAATAGCCAACACTGGCTGGCAGTAGAATGTTGCCATCTACTACTTGCTGTTTAAGTTGCCATGTGTTCTCAGCACTGTGTGTTCTCAGAGTTGAGGACAGTGTATATATATACATATACTGGCACTCTAAATCTCAAGATGCTAAAGGTTTCTCTTGTATCTGAGGAACTGGAGCATTTCATGGCTTTTTTTTTCCCCAAGCACAGCAATAATTTTTATCCTTCTGTTCCTATCAGATGCTAATCTCTAGTTTCAGTTTCCTCCCYATCATTATGCTTTTAAAATAGACATAGGACAAAGTTGGTAACATTTAGAGAGAAGAAAAAGAATCTTCAGACCACTTTAGGGGTATGCTGAATGTACCCTGCCTTTCTCTGCCAGTGCTSGTTTTGATCAGGTACTTTGCCTTGWGCATGCTTGGTGAGTCTCTGGATCTTTCTGACRACACAGAGTAGTGCTTCAGCCCCTGGGAATCCCAAGATAATACCTAAATTCCCATTACTGGATGGCAGCCTGTTGTTCTGTTAAAGAGGCAGAAGCTGTCTTTTTTATTTAAGTTTGTGTGGATACTTGAGAGTATTCTCTGCACATTTTAGAGTGGGAAGTAGTAATAATTTACAACAGCGATTGTATACCTAAAGATACACTTCTCCACCATGGGTTAATACTTCTTTGTTAAGAATGTAATAATAACTGTTGCAGTAGAAAATAAGAATTTGCCATCATTCTGATTCATATTATTGTTCAAATCTGATCCTGTAACACAAGAAAATGTAGGCAGAGCTAGGCTCAGTGGCCAGAACAATTACAGAGAAGGCCTCTCCTTCCTGCACTGACACTACAACTATTCCTGTTAGTATTCCTGAGCCACTTACTTCACCAAGTGAGGTGCCCAGATTGSTGAAGAGCTAGCAGGAATGTTGGAATGGACAGCTGGAAAAGGAGGAGCAGTTAAATTGTCAGTGGCAAGAARTCACTGTGGAGTGTGTGCATTCACTGTGTGCTGGTACTTGTGGTTGGACTGCACAGCATGTGACCCTTGGTGGCCAAAGCCACCCCCAGAGCAGTCTCTGAGTGCACATGGTTCTGGTTTCTGACCCTGCAGCTGGAGTGTAACTGGTGATGGGGCAGTCACTGTGCCCCATGTCCAAGGTGCCTTGGCCACAGTCACTGCAACCCCAGGTTTGGATCAGTCTCATGCTACTKTCCATGCCAAAGATAGTATTTATTGCTGTTCTGGCTCTTTTGCCTGTCTGTCTGCACATGCACAGCACACACAATGTATTACGAAGTCTAGAGGACAGTGTTAATGTTCACTGGTGCTCTGTTGAAGCTCAGGATAAGGGCACACTGTGCAAAAATTTGCACATGAAAAATGTTTGGAAAAAATGTGTCTTAGGTRCTTTGTGATCTAAAGTGACAGAAGTGGGCAAAGCCGGAAAACAGGGAGAGAGATTACCACATTCCAGGAAGTTTTTAGGRCCATAATATACTTACTTGTTCCCTTTTCTTCTTGGGCATTTGCAGGAGACAAGTGCCAAGGTAGGAGCAGAGAGGAAATCTGTGACATATGATTTGACACGTTACATGGATTTCTTATACTTAGATATTTTTTAAAGCTGCCCTGGTCTGGGACAAAGATTCATGTTCTGGGATTTTTTGAACCAGCAAGACAGAGAAATACTTGCTGAAAGTGAACAGTGGAATTTTTTTGTTTATACATAGACTAATATTTTCTTATTCCAATTTTTATTTTGTTCTTTCACTTGAAATAATTTTTAAACTAAAAATACTTTTATTAAAAATGGAACAGTTTTCTTTCTGAAATAATGAATAATCTCATATAAACCTCTTGTGCTTTAATTGATCATAAATGTCATGTGTATACAATCTGATGGTTTGCAGTTTTGTGTTATGCTYTTTGTGGGCAGTTATGAAAAAGCCAGATGAAGCCAGAGGTGCACAGCTTTGACTCAAACTATTTGTTCTGGCATGACGTTATTGTTTTTAGCTGAATTACTTCCACATTGCAACAGTACAAGATCACCACATTCCAAGTATTATGTCTGATGTTTCTGTTGCTGCCAATGACAGAAATTCCTCTCTTTTTCTAGCATTAAGGTTTGAACCTGTTAGAAGTAAGCAAAATAAATAGCCCAATTTGGCATTTAGCTTCCATGTTACCCTCATGAAACATTTTTCAGTCAGTATGAACAGAATGCATCAAATCCACCAAAACAACAATCCCCCTCCCCAGCAAAGCTGTTCTGGGTGTTCCTGAGCCCCAGCCCTTGAAGAACCCAGAGCAGTGGCTGTTGACAGTAGCCCCCCTTGGCTGCTGGGGACAGAGCTCCCTTTCCACTGAGGCCCACACTAATGTTTTCTCACCACCTGGATATTAGATGAATGCTGTTTTGTTAGTTACSTTTTTATTACCTGTAAGGTGCCCCCATCAACATCTGCAAAGCTGTTAGCTCTACCAGAACCATCATTTCATACARAAGGAAGGTTCTATTCAGCATGYGTGGTGAAAAAGCATGCCAAAAATRGGGSATAAAAGCRTGGAAATATGCAGTACATACACATAAAGTAGTTCCTTCTGACCTGCTCTGAAAATCTGTGTATATTTAGCAAGTGTCAGTGGAGATGCAGCCCTTGGCTGCTGACAGGCTGTCACACAGGAGGAGCCATGGAGCTCCATGAGGCCGTGGGGCCGCGCAGCGCACGCGTGACCGGGCCTGTCCGCTTGGGGCTGATGACATTACTGAGCAAGCTCAACCTGTTTATGGTTTCTCAGCACCCCAGATTATAATTACTCCTCATTATTTTGTGCATTTGTCATACCTTTGGGTGTTGTCCAGGGAGCCTTTGTGCTAGGCCATGTATAAACAGAGGGACAAGCCCATTTCCTCTCTCTGAGATTATTTCATCTGATCGCTTTAGCCCTGGATTTGCTTTTGTTATTGGTACCAGCAGGAACTCTGGAGAGCTCTGCCAGCTTTTGCAGTGGCTCTGAAATCCAGAGGCACAAATCCCTGCAGTGTCATGCTGAGCTGGGGCTCACGCAATGGATGGTCTCTTTGTTCCTTGCTCAGCTCTGGGTTGTCCTTGCATATTCATCCTGCACATCCTGGGCTCTCTTTACATATGCTGTGAAAGTGGCTTCCACACCCAGAAACTCAGCAGCCAGGACTCTCTGGATGTGGTCTGCTGTGTTAGCCTTTCTTCTGTCCTTCAGTCCATGTCTGTTAAAGTTGCATTGGAATGTAGATCTGAAAAAGGAACTTTTAAGCTTACATTTTCATGGCAGCTAAATGCTCAGTCTTGCATGAAAATGCAAGGATTCATAAGGCTGAAGGATACAGAGGGCTACAGATCCCAGGAGTAACCCATCTGGGTTTTGYCAAATACAGCTTGCATTTTCCTTCAGAAAATTGAGATTAAAGGACATATGAAAGAAGCTGTGCCAAAAACTGAAATGCTGCTATCCTGAGRCTATCACTAGTTTTTGCTGGCAGCTGTATTTCTGCTGCTGTTACTGTGCCCCAGCACATTAAACATGCTCTTTGTCTTACTGGCTGCAAAAGCCATACCAAGAAGGTGGGCAAGGAATTTGGACTCTGAAAGCCAGGATTGTGCTTGCACTTACTGAGAGATCTGTGCTGCATTCATGTTTGAGCCATTTCATTTCTTCATTTCTGAAGTGGATGTAGCTATGGGTKACCTCAGCTGACTTGGCTGATATTTCCAGAACACTTAAGTACCTTCACTGACCTGTTCCATGTCAGCAGGAAGAGACAGGAGACAAGTAGGTGCACTGTTGTTCACAGAMAGGGAAAAACAGTTTAGGGTGAGTTACAATGCCTAAGTGTTCAGACAAAATTATTTATACATTAGAAAAGAGTTTTTTAAAGGGATAATATAGAACTGCACACTTCCTTATCTGTTGTTTGAGGCATTCCAAGTGGAAAATAGGAGAGTTCAGGGAGGGTGCTAGGCAGGAAGAGACAAGATGCACATGTCATATTCAGTTAGAATGTAAGTTGAAGTAACCATGGAGATGACCATTGTATCCTGGTAAATGGAGGTTAAATCTTACACCTTTACAGAAAATAATAGAATTATTTTGCTGACAAGAGGATGMTTCTTTTGAACTTCATTCCCTTTTTGTCTTTTAATAAGCCTTTATAMACCAGCTGATCAGGAAGAAACTGTATGAGCACAGGCACTGCTTCCCCAGGCACATGTGCACACATGCACACCCACCCACACCCTAGCTCRGATCCAGATCCTGAAGCTCATCTGTATTCTCAGCTTAAAAACAACAGAATGTTCTCTTCAGAAGCATAGTTGTTTCTATGGCTTTTGTGAAGARCTGTTCCCATCCCTTGCTAGAACCCTTTGCCAAAAGGGAGTTCTCCAGGTGTTTTACAGTGCTTTTTGGAAGCTTAGGGTGTTGGTGGAACAGCACTCCAGCTCTGTGAAGTCCCAGCACTGGGACTGCTCAGCAGCAGCAGCCTGTGTGTATCTGCTCCCTTTAACAGAGTATATCCAAATGGTGATTCAGTTAATCACTACACAGCTCCATCTTTGTTGGGAGCCTGCTGATAGACAGCTCTAGATGTGTTCCTGGGAGGGCACCCACTGGCATCCTTAAACAAGAATGGAATGAAAGTAGGGAAGAGCTATAGGATCACTAAAGGTGATGCCTGGTTTTTAAATCCAACTTTATGAATATTTATTAAAAAATGATTCAATTATATTTTCTAATTTTTTGTAGAGCTTCAAGAAATCGTGAAACTTTGTCTGTGCCATCATTAATTACTGTTTTTGGTCACACAGCCCCTCATCAGGTGTTTCATTGATGTTCTGTTCATTTCTGCCAAGCCCTGGTACAGCACCAAGACAGGCAGAGCAGTACCAAGCCTGCTGCACCTTCACAAGCTCCGTTGTCTCACATTTGTTAAAGTATCAGAAATAACACAGCCCACCCTCCTTGCTTTATCTTATTTATAGTCTTTTCTGGCAAATATTTATTTTAAGTTTGGCAGTGGCAGAAAAGGGGTTTTGGCTGTGTTATTAACTTTTTMGTTTCAGTATTTCTGGGGCTGATCTGAAAAAATGTTCTCTTCCTCTCAGCTCCGCTCCAGCTGCTTGTTTCATGAATAAATGATGTTGAGAAAAAGATCTTATAAGATTTTTTGCTACATCCACATTCTTCTTTTTGTAAATATGTCTATCTTGCTACTCTATCCATCTGGATTGTTTGACTGAAAACTTACGTTCTGTAAGGTAATGTGTTACTTCATTTTTTTTCAGTAGGAGGAATTATTCATGCCCAAGTACTCACAGAACACCAGTCTGCTGTAAGATCACAAATAAAATGCCTCATGCTCCTGTTGCATGTACCTGAAAGTGATAAAGAAATAAATAATGCCGAATRTTAAATAAGAATACCCCATGTTAGAGCAGCTGTGGGTTATTTTTAAATACAAAGTAGTAGGAAATTTTTGTAGAAGATTCTCCTGTCTGATTGCAGTCTTGCTGCCTGTCTGTGCACACAGATACATCCCTGTGTCTGCAGTTGTGTTTCTGTTGGGTTTGCTGGCAGGTTTTTTTGCCTACAGTAGTAAGTGCAGTCTGACACTGCTCTTTGTGTTTTACACTTTATTTATTTTACTCTGCTTTTAAATTTCCACTCATACCTTTCAAGAAAATACAGAGAATTGTTCCATGAAACAAATACGACAGAGTAAAATTATTAGTTATATACAGGTCAAAGAATTTTTTTCAAAGAGATGGTAAGTAAAGTTTTTTGACAGTATCTATATGACCAAAAAGCCTAAATTCCACTTTCAAAATTGTCACAATGTAAGGGATACTTTTTCAGTTGATTGCCAGTGGATAGGCATTGAGGTATTTCAGAAGATGTGATTCRGTAGCCTGAGCTGTCTCTTCTGCAATTGAAATGCTCTTTATGATTTTGGTTACAGATTGCAGAGGTGATGCAAGTGAAACTGCAATTTCCTTCATAAACTTCTGTTGTCCTGACTCATTTTGTCTGCATTTTTTTAAAAGGCTGGGATGCCATCATGGATTGGAAAGATGTCTTATCAGGAGGAGAAAAACAAAGGATGGGCATGGCCCGGATGTTTTACCACAAGTAAGTGTTATGGTTCATTCCTTAGGAAGCATTTGAAAATGAGAAAGAGCATTGCAGGTTTCCTGTTATAGTTTGAGCAGTAGTAGACTATAATCTGCATGCAAAATGCCACACTGTCTAGCATAGGACCTGCATAAATCATGTGTTTTCATTCATACAAGCTCTGCCTTTGGTTTGGATAATGCTTCTTAAGCTTTGTTTTTGGCAACATAGCATTATCTTTTTCAGATACTTCTTTCTTTAACATCTCGGGCACAAACATCTTCCCTCCTACAAATGTTGCCCAAGTGTGATAGACTGTTGCAAGCTCTTGGAGTTTGAAAGCAAAGCTCTTTAACCTTTGATTTTGGAGACTGCGAGTGCACAAAGGCAGCCCAGTTCTTTACATAGCAATGGATAGGAAGCTTTGAKTTGGCTTTAGCTACTGCATAACTTGATGAGAGTGCAAAATAATACTAGGTCAGACTAGGACRTAGAAGTTAGATCACTGTGTACTCAAATGGGCCAGGAAATAAATCCCATTTTTCCTAGAAGCTGCCTTTTCACCTGAATAATGCATGGAAACTTCATGTTGTTTCCAGCCAACTTCCAGCTGTAAATAAGAGACAGCTGTCTGGCAAAAATAGCTCTCTACTTCCTGTTGTTCTTTCAATTAAACCTTGTGCATGGGAATGCTGTCCAAAACCTAGAAGAGTAATGTTCTTTATCTGCTTTTAAAAGGCCGAAATATGCRTTGCTGGATGAATGTACGAGTGCTGTGAGCATTGATGTTGAAGGAAAGATATTCCAGGCTGCAAAAGCTGCTGGGATATCCCTGCTTTCCATAACACACAGACCTTCTCTTTGGTAAGTATATTCAGGGCTTAAGCATGGTCCTTGCTTTTAGCTCTCTGACAAGCAGTTGATTGGCCTTTATTCTTTGCACTGGGGCAGTTTTTTAGTCAATATCTACTGCAGTTTCTAAGATAAGTTGTCTTCAGCAGTAGGGATGTAAATCAATTTAGCATGGATTTTTTTCATTCTTTGAAAAGTAATTATTCACCCCTCTTATTTTTTAATGTGTTTCAGTTATTAATATGCAGATGTTTAGGAGGTAATTAATTAGTCAATGCCACAGCCACAACAGGTGTCACCAKGTTATTCTGTAAAGGTGAGAAGATACATGAGGTGTCCTGGGGAAGTTTACCAGTGCAGGGAGAAGATGGGAAAGATGGCAAGTGGTTAAACTATACTTTGTTCCTCCATAGGAATAATTTGTCTGATTTTTTAACAGTTGTGTCCTTTATCTGCAGCATTTAACTTYTTGATTTTTTGGGAGTTTGGTGGGGGAAAAATAGGAGGATGGGTTAAGCATTTGGTTCACAAAGGATARTATGCAAGAAGTGGTGAATATTAGTCTGGAGATGAGTCTCTTTTCAGTCCTGTGCCATAAGCTGWTGAGTTTATTAAAACTGTCACATTCCCTAGATGGGATTTATAATCAGTGTTTTATGATGCACTTCACCTTCTATAACTTATAGTGATAAATTACACAGTCATACCAGCAGCTCTGAGGGAACTCTCTGCTCTTCCTCTGGCACCTGCTGAAAAATGTTTTATCAGGTCTTGAGAAACTCCACATGTACACCTTTGAATATTTTCAGTGCACACACCCTGATACTCTTTGAAAGATCTGTGACTTTTTTATTTTGGCCCCTTCAAACTGAACTATGTTTTAGGAATAAAGTTGCCTTTAGCCAACCTTATAAGACACAGGGGAACAAACTGAAGAGTAATTTGAGCAAACTTGAGTTTTATCAGTAGGATCATGTGCATCATACCTGCCTCAATATATTTGSTGCTGAGGAGGTAAGATGTCTATCAGAAAGGGAAGTAAATATATTAAATTGGGAATAGAATTCCTGAGGGAGAAATGAACCTTTTCTGATGCTGCTGTTCTGCCTCCTGGGGAAAAAGGTATCTGATGGAGTTGTAGTGAAGGTGTCTGTAGCCACAGTGTTTCTAAGGAGAAGGCAGTAAGAAGGGGCCACCACCTTGGCCAGGGTCAGGTGATGAGTGGACCCTGCTGCCCACTCCTGCCAGCATCCCTGCAGGTGAGGGGCTCAGAGCCCAGCCACATGGGCTGCAGAGGCCATGGCTGCCCCAGCTGGGAGCCCCCACACCAGTGCTTCCAGCTGGCACCCACCCAATTTCACTGTTGGCCTGGGGCAGTCCTGGTGACAGGCTTTGAAATACCCMAATCCCTTGTGAAAGAGTGTCCTGGGATGACGAGTGATTGGAAAAAAAAGCCTTACCCAGTGATCCAGAACTGGACAACTCAAATTCCTGAGAGGCACCTTTGAAAAGAGACACACACATCCAAGTTTGCATGCAAAAACAAACCCTCTGTTCCCTGAGCCATTCCTAATGTTTGGATTTCTGCTGCAGGAAGTACCACAGTCACTTGCTGCAGTTTGATGGACAAGGAGGCTGGCGTTTYGAGCAGCTGGACACCGCTATCCGCTTATCCCTGAGTGAGGAAAAACAGAGACTGGAATCCCAGCTTGCAGGAATTCCTAAAATGCAGCAGAGACTGAATGAACTGTGCAAAATCCTGGGAGAAGATTCAGTGCTTAAAACAATGGACAAAGAGGAATAAATAATTTATGGTTTATGTTTTTAAAAGTATTTTTTTAGTTAAAAGCATTACAAATTCAGCCATTATCCTTTGCATGCATTGTGACAGAGGCTTAGAGCATAGCAAAACACAGCCAGCAGGAAATAATGCTCTGAACGCTATGTAAGACTTTAGTGTTTTAGTATTAAGGAGGAAAGTGGTTGAACTGTGAAAAGAAAATAAGCAAGTGCACAAAATGTAAGATTAGTCATTACAGCTTATGTTAATTCCTAGTGAAAGCCCAATTCACTGCAAGAAATGACCAACAAGCTTAGGTTTTGTAGGTGAGTTTTTGCCCGAGACTTGGCCTGCAGAATGTGCTCTTGTGCCGGTCTCTGTGTGCGTATGACGTGCCTGCTACGCAGAGCAGCCGGGCATGACACTCAGGCATGGAGCACAGCAGGGACAGCACCTGGGTGAGCATGCAGATGCATGCAAAAACCTCATTTGGGTATAAGAAACATTCTCTCAGCCCATGGAAAACAAGATTTCTGYTCTACTACTGAATAGTATACATGCCTTTACCTGCATTTCCATAGGGAATAACGTAATAGGCTGACCAGAAGACAACTGTCTGAGCAACCCACTGCCCTCATGACAGAGAAGCAGGGACAGAGGTAAACATGTAATATACTTGTGCTTTATGCCATTGCACATAGCTTCAGAGGCTCTTGGCCCTTCATGATACATCAGTTCCTTCRGGGGATCATTTATGTCCCTTACTCAGTAACCTCTGGCGGTGTAGATGGAGCACTGGGCCTGGCATCAAGTGACTCAGTTTTCACTTGACTAAATCATTCATCTGCTCTATGGGTCTGATCCAGCTGGCATCCATATCTGGCCCAGTTCCTCCACTGGCATAATCACAATATAGGCACTTGTTTGTTCCATGAGACACTTTGTGATGGGAAGGACTGGAGGAGAAGGAAATGGCAGTTTCTAACAATAGGCTGAATTCTCAGACATAGCTGTCCTGGCAAATGAAATGCTCAGCATTTATAAAGGTCTGTGAAAAGTTAGAGCATTTGGTAACCACTAATGAATATACCTGCCATATTTTGGTGGAGTGGCTGAACATTGCCCTCCCTGTGAGCAAATGCACTGGTTAACAGCCTTGCTTTCAGATGCACTCACTGATTGTCCCATCAGCTTTTCAGTTCAGGTCCCCAGTCAGTCAGAAGGGGCTTTAACAGAACTGCCTGAGACAGTGCTGGGCTGAGTGCCTTGCTGAATGCAGAAGCTGGAGAATTAAAGATGTGAATGTATTTAAGAGCTCCTGTTCTCTCTGACTGTAAATGCACTGTAAATGGGCAGCTCAGGAGTGAAGATCAGGAGGGGTAAGTCTTTGTGGAGGGGTAAATGAGCCTTAGCCAAGATGTAGCAATCCTGAAGTTTGTTGGTTCTTTTTTTTCCCCAGAAGTGTGATTCCTTGGAAGATTCCTGTCTGTTGTTCTTAGTCTTAGAGAGGCAGTACATAAACTGCTAAGAGCTGTTTGGAGAGGAGAAATATTTTAGGGGCATTTGCTGAGCTGGAAATGTTTGAGCACCTGAAGTTAATATGAACTGTTTCTTTTTTCTGATTGCTTCAAGAACAAGAGGAAGGTGAATTAACTCCATCTGCCAAATCCCAGTCAGTGCACTAACCATTATTCCTTCTCAGTGTCTCTTGGTATGGCATTTGCACCAGAAAATGGAGCAAGTCTGCTCCTTCAGAGTCTGTGGCTTGAATGTAACCCTGTAATTACCCTGGTGACAACAGTTGGTTCCTTTCATTAGTTTTTTCTGTGGARGCCCCTTGAGACATCTCGCTGATACAGAAAGGAATGCTCCTAGGAWCCTTAGAAAGGGCTGAAAAATTAAGGTTCAAGATAATAAGGTGTTGTGTCAGAAAGCACAGATGGAGGTCACTGCTGGGGTGGCTGACATGTGTATGCATTTTAATGTGCAAATGTCTGTGCTTGTCCCTCTCCCTGAAGGTGAGCTTTCCCCTTTCTCATCTTCAAAGAAAAATTCGTAACTGCTAAGGAAAAAAAGAAGTCAGCCAAGAATCTGTTCTCAGTGAGCATAACCAAGATGACTGATGAGTGTAAAAGCTTGCAGCTTCCTGATTGATGTTTCTCTAAGATGAGATGAATCAGGGCACACCATGCACATACCCTTGTCCCAGCTGCTGTGAATCCTGCTAGCACAAGGCAGCCACAAAGCCACCTTTCCATAAGCCTTTCCCAAGCCAGGACCTGAGGTGGAGGAAGGGGCATTGCTGTTCCCCACCTCTCCATTAAGCACTTTAACATGTGGCTGGGAACCAAACCAGGGTTATCCACTCCCTGAATGAGTGGGRTACTGAAAAGTGCTGAAGAATTGGCCCAGTTTGGCACAGCTCCAGATACCCCACCAAAGCTCTGCACCTGTCCTTTGCTGGGAGCTGCTATGGGCAAGTGCAGCACCTGAAATCTGCTGTATGCCTTACAGAGATCAAAGCTGGCTAGCCCTCATGGCACAAAACAAATCTCTTCTGAGGAAACCATGTTTAGTAGAAGAAAKTTTGTTTACTGTTTTTTTTAATGAGATTATGCATAAAACATATGAAATTTATATATGTTACTGATGAAATTTTGATGAAAACTGAAATCACACCAGGATCAATCTAATAGTATTTTCTTTGAAGTTTGACATACATTTCTTAGATCTAGTAATAGGCAACCATTCCTATTCAGCTGTGTAGTGTAAAATACTCAAGCATCTCACTTGAGWATTTGTGTTCTGTAGGCATGGCAAGAACATTAGAGGCTGCTGTGAGAAGAAGCACTTCTCTAAACAGGAACTTTCTGAGTGATACTGAGCTGATTTTAGAAGGAATTTCTGTACTAGTGGCTCATTATTTTTCAAGTTAGTTTTGTGGCAGGAAGAGAAGGTGCCCTGGAGGTATTTTCTGCAAACTTTCTGTGTTGTTCCAAGAGCTAGTTGAGAATGGAGTCTTCATTTCTGTTTCTGGRGAGTTTTACAGGGCATAGTCCAGCTCATTTTGTGCTGCTTTGGGCCCAGCCTAGCAGAGGTGCATTCTCCCTGCTCAGGAGTAGCTCAGGGAGACACTGCCCCAGGGCCAGGGCGTGGGGAGCACATGGCCCTGGCAGTGGGACAGGATACCTTGGTGGAAGTTTTTTGTGGTGCAGTGAGAGCTGCTTATGAATGTTCATTCCCTTTTTGGTGTTCAGGAGCTGTGGCTCCCCAGGAGGCTGAGGAAGTGACTTTCTGGCCTCCTTTCTGCCTCTCTTGCTTATCTGGAGCTAGGCAGACCCTGTCACAGTGTCTGTGCATTCAGGGCTGGGAACTGCCCAGTGCTGAGCACACCCAGCCCTCTGAGCACCCTCACCCCCCCAGGCTCAGGGCACACTGGATTATTGCCTGGGTCTGTTTGCACCTAGAGGAGTACAGGTGATGAGCAAAATTCATACCTGCCTCAGGCAGGTAGTATCTGTACAACAAAAATATGAATTCTCCACATCAATGTGTTCAAATAATGCAAAGTGTTTTTGCAAGAATCTTCAGAATGAAATGACACATTTTTTGTGCATGGGATTTCACTGTTTTAATCTGGGAGGAGTTTGTTTTTCACTTAGTTTTGGGGTCAGATTCATTCCTGRTTTGGACTTGGAAGTCCTCCTTCTGCAGGGACAGAAACCTCCATGTGTGTTTCAAATGAATTTTTCAAAAGCTGTGGGATTTGTATTTGATTAGGGGAAAAAAGACTGGATATTAAATGGGATATTTTGGAGAAAATTGTATCTTAAASCATATGAACACATCTGCAGTCCACTCAAATTTATGAATGGTGATAATGCATGTCAAAGTCAAATTTCTGAGCCAATCATATAAAGAAATCCCCCTATTGAGATGTTCATGAAGCTTARGAGAACTGAACTGTTAATCAAATGTGTCTTTGTTTTGTTTATGTTTGATATTAATGCCTTTTAAGAGCAGACAATTTATAAAGCAATAAAATATGCTTTACAGTTGTAATTTATTCCAACCTCAAATAAAACATGTTGCATTTACTTTCAGTTTACAGTATTCCTTGTGAGTCATTCCCAAAGCAGTCAGGACCTGTCTGCTTGTGCTCTGGGAGTCYTTTCCCAGCCCTTGTTTCTGTGATGGAGCAGGAAAGCTCAGCGTGGATGCTGTGTGTTTTCAAGTCAAAACAAGTATTTCATTCCTAGGCTGGCCTCAAAGGCTGCTGTGAGGTGTCTCAGCTTTTGTGCCCTCCACTTCAGTGTGCACCTGATTGATGACAGGAAGGTGGCAAGAGCTGCCACCCCTTGCTGGGGCTTTCTGCCAGGGGACTGCACCACACACTGAGCCAGAGGAGCTGTCAGCAGAACCWCATCGGGTGCCTGGGCAGCATCACTCCCGAAGGTTGTTGGGGTTTCTGTAAGATACAGTTACACACAGAGCATCAGTGCCACAAATTACCAACGAGCAAGAGCTCACCATGGCCTAGCAGGGGGTGAGTTTTTTCTTGGGGATTATGAAGGCAGTGGCTGGCTCCTTAGCACAGAGCTGGCTTGTGTCCAGCCCCTTTCCAGCTGTGTGGCAGGGGATGGTGAGGCACTCTGTGGCACAGGACCTGGATTATGCAGTTGGAGAGCCAGTGGAGATGCTGGTCACTTGAGAACTAGATTCCTATGGATGACTGGAGTCTGGTCCCCTGTGCCTCCCCTGCAGCCACTGCACCCACTCAGAGGCAGAGCACTGGCAGAGAGTGAAGTCCAGGACATGAGCAATGAGAAATTCATTTGGGGGTCTCTGGGCAGGCTGTAGGACCAGGCTGGAGCTCATGCATCAAACCAGTGTCATGGTAGTGGAGAAGCTGAGCTGAAAGTGAGGTTGCACTTCAGTTTTTACCAGAAATGCTTTGGTGTCCACTCCTTGCAGAGCATTCCTGCTTTCTGATCAGGAGCACTGATGGCATGGGTTTTATGTGAAGTGCCAAAGTCCTGAGCCTCTGCCCAAGGGTTAGGTATTCCCARAAGAGAGGGAACAGCAAGACTCACACCATGGGAGCTAAAGGACTCAGGAAATACTCAGAACAAAGGTGTTCAAAAACWTCCCACAGGTGAAATTTTCTATTAGATGGGGAATATCTGGAAGAAAATCTTAGCACAGTCTCTGTATGGCTTATTTCTGATTATAGCTCATTCTGCTGCACCTGCTTTGTATCTTTTAAATTAGTGTCTTTAACCTAATGTGATACCATCTCTGAGAGGGTAATAGTGACTTTTCAAAAATACTGTACTGACTCAGTGCAAGTCTGATGTGTCTGAACAATCTGGTTTTAAACAGGTAATTWAAAAAGAGAATAAGAGATTGTGATGGTGGCTGAGGTAGGGCTGGAGGAGCCAGCAGGGTCCTGGGGCTGGGCTCCCAGTGAGACACCAGGCTGGGATGAGCTCTGGGAAAAAACAGTCCAGGAGAGCCCATGGGAGGAGCCAGATGTTAAAAAAAGAGAATAATGAAACCTGTCTTGGAAATAAAGTAATTGTGCAATAGTACATTATTTTCTTTTCTTGTCATCAAACATACAAGGACAAGCTGTCTCTGACACAGCATTTCTAGGATAACACAAACAAAAACCCAAACCCACTCATTTATTGATCAACTCTAGCATGAAAAAAAAATTGTCACAAAAGTTATTTAGATTGAAAGGTCCTTGAAAGAGAGTTCCTATTTATTGGATTTTAGAGTTTAATTTCAAATAGATCTGATTCCTAATGCTTTTCATAAAGACTTGAGTCTTTTGGAATTAGAGATTAATCTTATATTATATTGAAGTAAACCAAATAGATTTAATATTTAAAGCCACCCAAAAAATTGCATTCAGTAATTCCAATATTCTTGTTCCCAGTTAAAATGTTCTTCTCTTCAATTGTATCCACAGTGTGCTATAAATACATCAAGTTTATGAGATGCTTCCTTATCAGTTGGTGTTTGCTGTGCTGGTGTGTTTGGAGAGCTCTGTCTTTATTATATGGGTTGCCCTGAGCCTCCCCACCCTTCTGTGCCAGTTTCTGTCCCACTGGGATGGATGCAGCACTGAGACATCCAGGGCAGTGCCTTTGATGGTGAGTGCTGGAAGAGAGGGAGTGAGGTGGTGGGTCCTGTCTGACACATCTGCTTTTTTTATAGATCCAAACACTTTGAGGAAAAGTCTCAAGGAGACTTTTGAACAGTGTCTGAACAACTAAAACACAGCAGCTGTGGCAAGGAACTGATACAAGGTACTAGTACAGCAGCTGGTAAAGCTGGGTTCTGTGCACTCACAGTAACAGGACATTCCTGCACTGAGCAAACACCTCCCAGCACCACTCCATACCTGCCAAGCCAGGTTGATTTAAAACTTACACAGCTCATACTGTGAAAAACAAAGAATACTCTTCTAATCCTAGCCCACAATTTTCATCAGAAGCACACAATTCCCTTTTTACAGTGTCCTTTGGAGTATTTCTAGCTAACCCATATATATAATCTGTTCTTAAATAGCAACATGCCTTTTCTGAGCTCTGCTCTTCAACCAAAATCCCTTTCTAAGCAGTGTGAAATGGCAGCCACAGAAGCAAAATTCTGAAAATCCCCATATCCTTGCTAGTGCAAAATGAGCATGCAGGGAGGAGCTGTWGCAGTCTCTTGCTGGCCTATTTTTATACTGTAATCATGTTACAGAGAATTCAACTCCTGTCTAATGGCTGATGTTCCCTTATGCATGTGCCATGTGGCTCACTGCTGAGCATCAGAGGATGAGGATTCTGTTTATTAGACTCTTGCTTAAATTATTATGGGTGAAAAAAAAGAGTGATTAATGKATTTCATGCCAAGATGAAAGTGGAGGCAATGTAATCCGGCCTGGGAGAACAACTGCACTTCCTTTGTAAGGAAATCTTTCCTGGGACTTCTGAAGGGAGATTCAATGCCTCTTTCAAGTCATGGGCTGAAAACTGCTTCTGTCTGGTAGAGGATTTAATTAACAACCAGAAAAAAACCCCAAAAAACAACCAGTGGCAACAGCAGTTTTAGAAGTATTAAAAAGTATCTGTTTCTAGAAAATGAGCCTGTTGGATGTTCCCTTAATTGATCTGACCTGGCAGTGTGAATTTCCTGAGACCCTCTCCCCTGCTCTGACAGGGGGCAAGGACAGAGGCTGAGCCCCCACCAAGGGGCTCCCCTGCCCCTCTGGGTGCCTCTGGGAAAYCAGAGCTGAGTGCACTGGCATGGGCCCCAACCTTTCCAACCCTTCCCCTCCAAAAAAAGGATTATTTCCTAAAAGATCTTCTCATTCTCTTGACTTACACTCCTATTTTGCCTGTCCAAATTTCCAGGGGAGTTTGGAGTTCTCAGGGCCTTCCTTAAAGACAAACCAGATGGGCCCAAAGTATGTTCTCACCTAGAACATAGTGTAGGGCTGTATCACTAAATACCTGCCTAGTCTGCTGTGAGTGTGAGGCCAAGTTCAAAGCATTTTGGTTCAGTTTGTTTAAAGCTGTGCTTGAAGATGTGTTTGCTGTGCTAATTCAGAGCCTTATGCTGCTGCAAGAGACAGAAATGAGATGCAGAAGCTGSAAGTAGACAACTTCAGGCTCTAATGAAGCCAGGACAGGTTTTACTTCTGATGGGTGCTGGGGTACTSCAGCAGAAAGTGCCTGTTTGGCACAGGGTGTTATTTGATGGCATCTATGGCTTGTGTTAAGTGGTGCCAAACCAGTCCCTCCTGGCCAGCAGGAAAGTGGGAACTGCTGTGCTGCTGAGTCAGGGACTRCAGCACCCTGTGCTCCCATGGGCAGCACAGCCACCCTGCTGAGCTCTGCTGCACASAAGAGTTACTGGGAGCTGGGGAGGAAAGGGCTGGAGACCTGGAGCCATGAAGGATAAGTCTCTCCAGCTCTTTCCTTGCATTTGTTGGGAGCAAGAACAGACAGACCTGAGCTGCCCTGCCYCAGCAGCCATTCAGTCAGTGCTGCCCACCCTGAAAGGCACTCACATGTTCCCTCAGGAGCTGCCCTGCATTACCCAGTGCCAGGTGCAACACCATGCTGGGCTGCATGAAATGCAGTGCTGGGCTGCCTCCACATCAGAGCAGGCTCCTGCCACACCAGCCCAGAGCATGGCCAGCAGACCTCTGCTGTCTGCACCCACTGGTCTTAGACTGGCTGTRATCTCTCTGTGTTTGTGCTTTAATCCTATCTGACTGTCACAGACTTTTCAAGTTTTTGGGGTTTTTTTGCCTTTTGTTTTTGGTTGTTTTTTTTTATTTTATTTTTATTTCTTGTGGGTAGAGGCAGAAGAGGCCTGGCTGCACACTCTCCTGAAGAATGAAGCATGTGTGAGCAGAAACCATTTGCTTTGTTGCCCTTGAAGGTGAGTCCTCAACCAGAGTGGCTCAGGTAAGAACTCTGCTGTGTGCCAAGGAGCTTTCAGGCTGACAGTCTCACCAGAAATGCACTCCATGAGCATTTAGGAATATTCCAGACCTGGGAGAGTTCTCAAGAGTGTTGCTTCTTTGACTCAATCAGATGGTCCTGCAGCTGTCTGAGCACCAGATTCAGGCACAAATACACAAGCTTTTGTGTATTGTCTCTTTAGAGGCTCAGGTTTCCTGTTCCACGTGTAATGCTAAGCCTCAGGAATGCTGTTTGGAAAGTGCTGCTRGAACTCCAGTCTTGTGGGCTTCTGGCAGGAACAAAAAGTGATGCTGAGTTGAATACTGTGCTGAGCAGTGGAGCCAGATTTGTTGCTGGTGAAACACAGAGCTTGTCAGGGAAACTAAACAAAGCAAATGTTTGAACCACAAAGTTTAGAGTCACCAGTCAGCAGTCACTCAGCTGTTCTGAAAAGGGTTCCTTAATGACACTGATTATTAGAGAGGAGCTTGGAAGAACCCACGTTACTGCTGAGTTTGCAGACTCCTATCAGCAGAGCATTGCCAAGGTTTGCTCCCARTCCAGGCCTGGCTCCTTTGCAGTAATTTCCTGTAAAGATTATTGATAGTGAGTTCCARTGGTGACATGTGCAACTCCTTTTGCCATTAGTGGGCTAAAAACTGTCATTACTTTCAGGCAGAAGACACAAAATAGTGACTGTATTCATGGCCCCTAACATTGTGAAGACACTTAACAGGTTTTTTTTTTAATTAATATGATTTTAAGGTGCTTAGTTGCTCTTGGAAGTAACTGACTATGCAATACCCTGCATATTTAATTGGTGAGATTTGAATTCAAAATTATTCACAAATCCTAAATTCCTTCCCAAATTCTTTTTCCCACTGTTTGCACACTACATTACTTGGTTGGAGCAGCACTGCTGTGGCCAAGCCTCAGTAACCATAGCATTTCCAAGAGTTTCATGATTTTGTCTCTTCCAGGCTGACATTTTCCTAGCTGAAAACTCATCTGCTACACTTAGGGAGCCTGCAGTGAGGATGATGTAAGCTTTGCAGGTGCAAATCAAAGATGAATTGAATTTGGCCTTCAGTTATTCCTTGTTTAGTGGGACTGATATGACTGATAAGCTGAGTGGGGGGATATTGGGAAAAAATGAAACACATCTAAGTTTCCTTCCAGTCAATTCCAGCACTCAAACCAGTGCTGTCTGCCTTTGYAGAAACCAGCTGTAGTAGGCTGGGAAGAACTCTCATGTTGCCTGGGGCATAGCTTTGATCAAACAACCYCAGCTTGTCTCTCACAAAGCTTTCCTAATGCACCTGATATGGGATCCTGCCTGAGATAATGAATCATGGTGCATTTAAAAGAAAGTAAAGGATTAATGTCAAGCTCTGCCTCTAATCCAAACCAGTGCCTTGATCATTCCTCCAGTCTGCAGAGTGGTGGGACAGCAGCAGTCCTGGGCATCAGCTCAGGGCTGGGCACCCATGAATGTAGGTCACTGACATCTGAGAGGCAGAATCAATATTTCAGGGTGCATTGCTCCCTCTAGCTTATGAGTTTAATGGAAGAGGTAGGAGAACTAAAATTAATTTTTAAACAGCCTGACTGGAGGGCAAAATCATCTTAATTAAATCTCATACACTCTTCCTCTGATCCAGCAGGCAGATGGTGTGTCCCTCCTGCACTTTGAAGAGGTTAGCCCAGAAAAGCTTCCAGAGAGAGCAGGTCTGAGACTGTCAGAGCTCCCTTTCAGACAGAAAGTTTCCACTGCAGAGATCACTGACACTGTCTGTCTGCTGACAGACCACAGAGTTGGACAAGAGACAGAGGGACATGCTCCCAACACTGACCTTCCAAGGTGAAAYAAGGGGAGGTCATGTATTTTGAAAATTGGAAATTTTGGAATTTTAGGTTTTTCCTCTTGTGCTTCTGCTTATTACCAAGTTTTGAACACAACTGTTTACACCCTGGTATATCTTTCTCAAGAGGAGGTGCTGGTGAAGGTCCCAGAGCAAGGAGCTGCCACACAGCAGAGGCAGTACCTACCCAACACACACAGCCATGGCACTGCTTTGCATTTGRCCTTGCCTGTTGTTCATATTTTCAGGCTTTATTCTCTGGCTGTGAAACTAAAAATAAGTTCATTTGTATTTATTTTCTTTAAAAAAAAAAAAAGTATATATTTCTCCTTTATTTACCTCCACTGAACTGGAATTCCCAGGGCAGGGTGAAACCCAGCTATAAAAAGGGTGAAAATTGGCTTTGTTGAGAAAACAAGTTAGTTCCTCTGATCTGCTCCAGCTTAAGCATTTGTGCTGTTTTGGAAGCAGAGCTGCCAGCCTGGCTTCCCCAATGATCCTTCTGGCCCCAGTGAAGAATGAGGCCAGCAGCAATCCCGGGGTGTCCTGCAGGGCTCTGGGATAAGGACACCTTCCAATGCACCCTGCTGCCCTGCCTAAGGCCCTGCACCGGGGGAAGTGAGTGGAGAAGGAGGAAACATTGCTCCTGTCTCCTGCTGATGGGTGAGGTTAAAGGCTGGAGGTTGCAAGGGCAGCTGTGTTTCAGTGGAGCACAAAGCCAGCAGTGCAGGGGAGGAAAGGGAAAGCTGGGGAAGAGGGAAGCCAGGGAATGCTTCCCCTCTGGGGGCAGCAGAACTTTCTTTTGAAGACTAGGAGCAGCACATCTTTGAAGTCTGATTCAGACTAAGTACATAAGAGCTCTGAGGGTGTTCACATAACAGAGATGCCTGGCARTATTTCCAGGGATTGTGCAAGGGCTGCCATGAAGTCAACCAAGAATGAGATGAAGGAGCCACTCCCCAGCCAGAGCAGTGGGGTGGGACTGCCAGCCAGGGACCCGTCCCTCACCATCTGACATGGGTAGGTGGAGCAGCTGTAAAAGCACTCTTTCCACTGCAGAGAGCCCTCATTCCCACTCCAGAAGAGCCTGCCCACAGCCAGGGATGTGCTGCCCACCTTTAGTGAATCATTAGAGCCATGTTGCCTTCAACCCCTTCAGCCAGTATTATATGGGCCAAAGTGTAGGAAATTTTAATGCTTCTTTTTTAACCCATTTGTAGAACTTCTTTGAACCCCTGGTCCTTATGGGACAYCCAAATGCCTTTGGGAACCTCTGGCCACATCCAGCCATGACCACAGCAATGCCTTTCAGGCGTGCTGTGGTTTCTCTGGCTGAACACCAGCATGCCCAGCATCCTCCTGTCATGTTGGAAGACACTCRTCCCAGGCCACCCACTGGGCCCAGTGATGAACATGATGAGTGTGTGGGGCACAGGGACAGACTGCAAGGGCCACCTAGTGCTCTGTGTGTGGCATATGCTGACACAAGTACCCACAGCAGCCTGCTCCTCATCGCCCAGRGGAGGGGACTCCAGAGTAGGAGAGCAGCTGAACTGGTGGCTGTTGTGTGGGTGGGACAGAAAGCAGTGCATGGAGGCTGTTGGTGGATTGCCAACCAGCCCACATGGATGTGAAATTACTCTTTATTTCCACTGYAATCAAGATTTATGAGAGCTGTTGGTGTGCCTCGTGCGGATGCAGCACCTCTCAATGTTGCCAGCACAAACTTACACCCATGTGTATCTTTAGTTGTGTTTCCTGGTGATTATCAATTGTGTCCTGAACATGATGGCAAGATTGGAATGTTTCTAACCTGCTGCTTGCTACAGCCTGGGAAATATGTGGGCAAAGTTTCATGGTGCTTTTGTCTTTTCTGCATAATTCTTCCTCTGCATCCAGTAGATGCTGCCTTGGTGTGACTCTCATGGCATGCCACGTGTATTGTGTAAATAAATGTGGAAAATAGGTTTTCTTACGAGTGCTGCTGCACGTGCCCCAATCAGCTGGACCAGTGAGTTACAGAACATGATKAAATGTTTCCCCACCTGTTCTTACCTAGAGATATTTCAGTACCATTTCCCTGGTGATTCAAAACCTGTTTCTTCATGCTTCAAAACTAGGTTCAACGTGCTGGGGATGGCTTGCACAATCTGTTTCCAGTGCAGAGCTCAGACACTCCTGATACTTTCRTGAAGAAAAATGGAGCAAGGTTTCATGCTTGCTAATGCCACACCTCTGACAGTATTACTTAAAAATAGTGATATTTTTAGAAAACAACAAATACTGGTTTGTTGTTATCTTAATATTTCTGACTCACAAGCCTTCAATATGCAGCTAATCTGAGTTTTCATATTTTCTCTGTGAATATGAATGCTGGATACTTTCCTATTAATCTGGAAAGATTTTACTCTTTCATAACTATGAGTGTGCAGGAGTTTGTCCTTTACAAAAAACATCATATCTTTGAAACTCTTAATGACAAGATAACATGACAATACATAGCCCAACTACAAAATTAAAAAAATAACTCTCTTTATGCCATAAAACAAAACAAAGACTATTTTAATTTTATTTTGTGTGTATACCTTTAAACTGAGTCAAGCTAGGAGAATTTCAGTCTTCCCAGAAAAGATTTCACAAGATTTTATGTGTAACTAAATAGAAGGTTGTATTGTAGTACATCAATCACAGAATTTTCTACACAAAAACTTGTTGAGTAATAGAAGATAGCTCAGCAGGCTGATGACAGTAACAGGTTAAAGGTCAGATTCATTTCAAAGAACATGACCCACAGGTTAAAAGTAAATACTGTAAGTAGTTCAGTTGGAAAATATACAGGAAACCTTGTGTAATTAAGACTTTTTTTACTGAGCATTCTGGAGAAATACATGCAGTTACACTAAAGACTGAGTGGCAAATCAGATAGTGGTGAATATTGAGTTGTATTATTATGTAGAAGGATTCTGGGCTTATGTGCCTTAAGCACAACTCATTGATTTTTCTTGCTGCCTCCTATTTAGGGTTTAGAGGAAAAAGGCAGCACAAAGGCTTCAATGACAAATTCTGTCTTTCCAATGACATGGCTGCACATATTGCTGCCTAGCCAAGGGGAGGCAGGAATTATCTCTTAAAAGTAGCATTACATCAGTTCCTTTGGTTTTAACTCAAATTCCAACTAAACTTTTGATGGGTCTCGAGAAGCTTGCCAGGTGAATGAGCTGCCACGTGTCTGAGTGGTTGAGCTTAATTTGGAAGGCACTTTGAAAGCTCTGTGAACATGTACCCATAGTGGRCAATTATATTAAATTTGCCCACAGGGGTAGCTCACTGTAACCCCAGTTATTCACAGTGTGGCTTGGACTTTGGTGTGTGAAGGGATCATTTATTGGCAGTTATCACTGGTTATCACATGGCAAAGTACAGGCTACCAGCATCACTCATCTGCTGTACAACCAAGGAGCACCTGACCAAGGRCACAGGAAAMCTTTGGTCCCTTCTGAGTGTCACTGGGGGTTTGGGTCTGAGGGTATCTTGTGACAAGGATGTCATGTACACGTCACAGGCCTGCATGTACTCATGCACTTCATACTTGAGCAAAAAGGCAGTGAGTTAGAACTTTGTCCCACAGTTGTCAAGCAGCAAAATGTGGTCACTGTTTTACCAGGTAAATAGAGAAATTCAGAGCACAAAGAATGTCTTTGGGTCTTCAGTCTAAAAACCTTAACTCTATGAAAGGRACTAGTGTTGAAATACTCTGCAATACCCTGGGGGCTTCTTTGTGTCCTGCCCCCATCTAGCACCTGAGCTGATCACCATTCAGGYAGCAGGTTGGGTTTATTGCATTTTRCTTTGTCAGAGAGGAGCATGGAAGATACCCATAAAAAGTTCCCAGAAAAAAAATTCTGAATTGCTGCTGTATCGACATAACTGAGGAATTAGATTGAGCAGATCTATGCAGAAAAAAGTTAATAGGAAGAATATCAACAAATATTCCCTATGTATTTGTYCTGTGCCTATAATGATAATCAGTTGCCTCTTCTTTTGACTGGAGCAGCAGCACTGATTTTGAGGTAGGTGAGTTCCATGTTCCATCTATCCATGTGCTTGTCTGATAAYGATTTGCTCTTCCCTTTAGTTTTTTATAATTCTTAAAATCACCTTGCATGTTGAAGCCTTCAGGATGCCTTCATGAAAGACTTTTGTAACAGAATGAGTAAYAGGAGTATCAAGTTAATACTGTAACAAGAGTTATCAAGAAGGACTACAGACCTGGGAGAGTGAGGAGCAGTTATTTTGTCATCAGTTCTCCTGGTCAAAGGGAAGGGGTTTGGAAGGGCCATTSRAACCTGGTGAYTCAACAACTGCTTACAGAACTGGGKCCACAGCCAGGGGTTGGCTGCTTAGACCACTGGTCCCACTTTGAGAAACCTGGGCTACTGCTGGGGTCCATCTGCCAGAGAAAGGGAAAAGTGTCTTTGGTCAGTGGCTTGCCCAGCTGGTGAAGGGAGCTTTAAAGTAAAGGTGCCAGAGGAGGGAAACCTCAGTCCTTTCCAGTCCTACCAGTTTGATGCCAGGGAAAGCAAGAGATGCCCAGATACTGAAGTGGAATCACAGGTCAGCAGGAGAGCACCTGAAGGGCAGCACRRAGGAATTCCATTCACTGCAGCCAGTGAGTTGGTTTCCCTGRGGACCCRACCTCACTGCCCCTGTGCAAGTGCACAGGGGATAAACAGGAGGAGGCAGGGATGTGATCCTGTGACCTGGGATGGCTGCTGTGACAGGAGTGYTGGRATGGAGGGACACAGCTCTTTAGGAAGGACAGGCAGGGGAGATGAGAGGAGGCTGTTACCATCTGTGMCAGTCACCARCTSGAGTGCATGGAGCAAAGTCTGGGGGKAAAGAGGAGCCAACMATGAGCCTGTGGGTCAGGATTAAAGGGAGGGCAGGGAGAGGTGACTTTGTAGTGGGTTCTGCTACAGCTGCCAGGCCAGGAAGCACATGAGGTCCTCTATGGGCATTCTCACAGTCAGAAGTCCTGGTGTACATTGGGGACTTCAGCTACCCCAATATCTGTTGGAAGAAGAACACAACAGAGCTTAAGCAATTCAGGAGACCCCTGGAATGCATTGATGGCAACTCCTCCAAGAGATAGGGGAGCCAACAGGGAGAGGTTCTGTGCTGGACCTTGTTCTCACCAACAAGTAGGATCTGGTGGRRAATGTGAATCTCCAGGGCAGCCTGGGCTGCAGTGACCATGAAGTGGTGGAGTTTGAGATCCTCAGGGTGGTGATTTGGGTGCACAGCAAGCTCAATACCCTGGACTTCAGCAGATTAGATTTTGGCCTAATCAGGGATCTGCTTGATAGAGTGCCATGGGAAAAAGTCCTGGAGGGAAGAGAAGTCTGAGAAACATGGTTAATATTCAAAGGTCACTTCCTCCAAACTCAGGAGTGATGCAAAGAGGRAGTCAGCAGGACTAGGAGAATGAAGAACTGCCCACTGTTGGAGAAGATCAGGTTTCAGACCATCTAAGGAACCTGAAGGTGAACAAGTCCATGGAACCTGATGAGATCCATCAGTGGGTCCTGAGGTGGAGAAAGTGGGTAAGCTAATACACATCATAGCTGAGAAGTTGTGGTGGTCCAAAGAAGTTACCACTGACTGAAAAAGGGGAAACATAACCCTCATTTTTAAAAAAAGGAAAAAAGAAAGACATCAGGAGCTACAGGTTAGTCAGTCTCATCATGGTGCCCTGGGAGTGTTCCAGGCCAGGTTGGATGGGGCCCTGAGAAACCTGATCTAGTGGAAGGTGTCCCTGCCCATGGCAGGAGGGTTGGAACAAGATGATCTATAAGGTCCCTTCAAAACCAAACCATTCTATGAATAATCTTAGGACTAAACTGAAATATGGTGATGAAATCTGCAAGATGGTTACTTTACCCTGCCCAAACATAAAAAGAAGGATTTATTAGACATCTGCTAAAAATGATTGACAGTCAGTATCTGTATCTGCTTTAATATAATTTTAGTCTATGATCTTTAATGTTTCCTTGTTTGCTAAGAGGCTATGGTTAGTTAATCCAAGAGCTATAGAGTGCCCTGTCATTGCAGGAGGTAATGTGTCACTTTTGAAAGTTTTAAAACAGTAGAGTTTTCAGCAGAGGCCTCYCAGACCGTGGGTTTGCAGGCTGTGCTTGGGAAACAACACCTCTGAAGCCATTGCTCAAGCCAATGAGAACCTGCTTGTTCAAGGTGTGCCTTGTACACACCCTGTTCTGCCATATAATTCATGGTAATTAAATGCTCGCTGAAAACACAGAACAAAACCAGAACTGGGAACAAATAGACAGTCTGTGAAAAAAACCTTTGCTCTGTAACAATTCTKAAATAGATGCCATTTGTTTGCTCCTGCAAAAGCTATCATCACAGCAGAGCAGGACTCTGGCTTCYTGCTTGCAACTAGCCTCACCCTTGCCAAACTTTCCTGACAGTGGGCACGCTGTGTGGGAAAAGAAAGGGAATAACTAACTCTCCCAAGTTGGCATTGACACTGGTAAACTTTTTTTCCTTCCCTATACCCTGTGGAACAGGGGAAGGAGGCTTGARCAGCTGCCAGGCACAGTGGGGCAGRGCTTGCCCTCTCCTTGCACTGGTGCAAAGGGAGTCCAGCAGCACTCAGTTTGAAGGGTAGGACTGGTGACCTCTGCTTCCTCTGAAACAAAAAGCCAAGGTGCCAGACTGGGGAGGGCAGAGCAGCAGGCCCTTGGTGACAACAGGGATCTTAACTGCTACCGGGTGTCATTTAATGTAGGGCTACACACTCTCCTTGCATGGGGCCATAAACCTGAACTTTATGCAGTTGCCAGAGTCTCTTATTGCTCCTGGCTTACTCATAGCAAARTRTAATTTTGTTTTGAACTGCTGAATTTGGTTTCATTTCTCAGGAGTTTGTTTGCTTCCTGAGGAGARAAAGTATGAMCTCATAACTCTCCCAGTTAGAAGTGCACAGGCTATTTACTTCACTGTAGCTGCAATACCATATTTTTAACAATTAGTCCCCRCTAATTAGTTGATTACTGTGCCAGTAATGTAGCTATGAATAGATGTTAAGTTCTGTTGCTGAGTGTGGTGACAGAATTAAACCCACGTGCAATGAGATACTCCCCACAGAATCTCCCATGCTCCCCACAGTTGTTACTACAGGAAAGATGTAAAATGCCAGTATTTTATATCTATGTGTGTATATATACAGAAACACACATACCCATACAGACAAATTCTACTGTTTTCCTCTCATAAAGGACAAAAGTACGTAAGAATAAACCAAGATCATAGACATTAAAAAAACAACAAAACATTCCTATAAGGAAAACCATCCAAACCAATCACCTGATATTTTAGAAATTAAAATAAGAAATGCTCATTAGTGGGTGGCAATATTTGCAACAGTGAGACCATAGACACAACATGGCAGAAAGAGCTCTAGGTGTCACAGARCATTTCTTTTCAGGGGAAGGCTACTCTTGGCAAAGCTTGCCTGATAGGATAAAAATGTGGGATTATAAAGGAGAGAAATAAAAAGCTCTATGGRCTAAACTATAATTTTCAAATCAGAKGATGTGGAGGGAATTAGCTGAGTTTCATCATCTTCCTGTTAAACTGGTGGTGAATGCTGAATAATTTCAAGGGGAGAAGAAAGAACTCCATTATTAGAGAAATTTAATCTGGACATAGGTGTCACTGAAGATCACAAATTTTAATGGAGTAAGACATTTAAATGGCATTTTACTATAGACACCTGTATGTAAATTAATTCGCATAACCAATGTTACATGTATCTTCAAGTCTGGAGCTATTTACATAATACATAACCATAGGTGATGCAGAGTCATTCTAAGCTGATTTATCTGCTTCTTGTCTTCTTTTGAAATTTTAATTGCATTATGATAGAAAACTCAGTATTGTGATACAAAGTGGAAGGCTTTGAAGACCAAAAATAAGAACACTGATATAATGTGGATTGATAAGCAGGAGAAAACAAAAAAGAATARATTTTAACTATGAATGCTTAAAAAATAATTAAGGTTGCATATGATCTACCATCATGACAAAGAAGGCAACACTCATGTGAAACAAGTTTTTCTGAAGAGCTCCTGGATATTTTAAAGAAAAACAAATAAACAACTCCCAATCAAATAGGAGAAAAAACACAACTGGCAAACAAACAAACAAAAAAGTACAACTTTCATATATCCAAGAAAAGCTTGAAAATTTGATGTGTGTGTAGAATCAGACTGTAAATGCAATGAATCCTTGTCTTTACAGGTGCAAGCATTAGAAGACTGGTCTTCTGGTATCTTAAACCTGTCCCATAAGTGTTGATTAATTTTCACTMGAGTGAAAGCAGAGAGACTTATCTGTGGAGCACAAAACTCCAGTGGGTGAGTAAGGGCAGTAGAATCCAGCCTGAATGAATCAGACAAATAACCACAATTATGTTAACTAGGTGCCTAGGGCATTACCTTCGTGTGCACAACACTCTGAGAGATGTTGAGCTCTTGATGAACCAGCTGCTCTTATCAGGAGCCTGGATACTCCTTGATGCCAAGGATTAAATCCTCTCTGGATGGGTAAACTGCGGGAAAACACTAAAATCAAGACATCCAGAAGATAAGAGTCTATGGAGACATCTCAGCATCAAGAAACAGCACTTAGCACTAGGTGGTGCTCTTTTCTCTRCTATATTACTATTCAATGGTTGTGAGGGAATTTTCCTCATTACACTGCCATTTTTGTTACAGTAGGACTTCACTCAAAGAACAGAAAATGCAGAAGAAAAATCATAAAGCAAACCAGAATTCTTTCTTGTGTTGATTGTCCATGGGCCCRTAGATACAAGTAATGTCACAGTGTATTTCTGAATGGACACTGGTGTTGCTCCTGGTCCTTTTTTGCCAGTGGCATTTACAGTGTCCCAGTGGTGAGGGATTTCTTWCTTTCCTAAAGAGATCCTCTTGGATATGTACATAGATCACTGTAATGAACTTAATTCCTGAGATCCTCTRYGTTCCCTTCTGTATTCTCAATCACAGTRTGTTCCTCTGKAAGTCATTCTTCATTCATTCCCTCCAGGTATTTCTGTTCTTTAGTTATGTGTTCTGTGGCTGTTACGTAACCAGGGATACACACACACACACACACACACACACACACACACACACACTCACACAGAGAACTAATTCAAGTCTTTCCCTTGTACTAGTATATCACATCTTACAGGTCTTTCTCATTCCTCATATTTTTCTATAAACAACCTTCATTTCACCAATGCTTTGATTATCTGAGCCTCAGGAGAGTATTTGCTAAGATCTACATTATCCATGAAAAGCCAGACAATGAGATAATAATTTGAATAGTATGAAAACATCTAGAAGAATCTCCTAATGCAGAATGACTCAGTGATAAAAAGTGGTAAATTAAATTCAGAGCACAAAGACAGAGGGGAAAATAGTCTTTCATTTTACAAGGAAAATAAAACAAAACAAAATTTCATTACCATACAGGAAGAAGATATTAAGTGGTGAATAACAAATGCCAGCTCAGTGCTGGTCAAGCAGACAAACACAGCCTCAGGACTTGCAAATGAAATGGGAAAAACAGAGAACATCCCTGTGCTAGGTAAGAATCCATGGTGCAGCCTAACATGGAGTTTAGTTCCAGTCCAGTCTCCTGATTTCAGGCAGGAGGTAATARGATTAGAAGAAACCAGAAAAGGGCAGTAGAAGTACTCAGAAATGGTATGAGCAGAATCAAATGGATTTAGAGCCTTCAGCTGGAAAAAAACACATCTGAAAAGCCATGTATAGTTTGATATMGTTTCCTTTCAGTAGCTTCCCTGAAATGAAGGAATATCTGTTTTTATTGACTTTTTGGAGAGTTAGCCCCTTTGGTGCTATCCCAAACAATTATCAAACTCATACTGTATTAGCAGAATTTTCTGTCTCTCTCCACCCATATTTCCCTGATCCTCAGTGAATGGTTTGTTAAAGCCAGGTCCTTCTTGTTCTTTATAACTCCTTTTCAACTCCACCATGCTGGTTTCTGGCCCTCTTTGAGAGCAGCACCACTTAGGGCTGAACCCATCAGAGCATTAAGAAATGTTGTGCAGGTGATGGCAATGGGGCAGCTGCATGGGTGYTGGCCATCTGCCCTGGCTGAGCCACAGGTCCTGAAGGCCCCAGCAGAGCCTGGAAAGTACCCCACACTCTCAGCACAACATTAGCAGAGATGGGGCAGGCAGATCCAGATAGTAAAGCCTGAGAACATAGGAGATGCTTTTCAGGGAGAGCACGTGTACCTGTCTCTTCCTCTGGTCCAGTCTCCTAAGCTCACAGACATTGGAACTGCCTGTTCCTTTTATTATYTGTTAATAGAGGCATTGTTCACAAATCTTGTCTAATCCCTTTTTATGCCTGCTAATAGCCTGMTTTCCCAACCTCCTGTGGCAACGAATTCTGGAAGTTCCATTCCCCACTGTGCAAAAAAAAAGTGCTCTTTCATTTCAGGAGTAACTATATCTGTGCTCCCAGTCCATAAGATACAAATKTAAATAAAATTCAGTCTGTCAATTTGTATCATCTTTTGGCCTAAGCGATATACACACAGTGAATGGTATGAAAATGAATGAAAATAATTATTAAGGCAAACAAGGCTCAGTTTCTTGCATTTTTCCAGGGCAAGGTGAGGAGTTGTTTAAACATTGCTCCTACCTGGGTAAGTGCATGCCTCTTCTCCACCTAAGTGTAAGCCCAGARATGGAAGCACGTCCTTCCTCACGGGAAGGGGAGGCAAGGCTGTGCTGCAGCTGCCATGGAACAGCACGTGGTCCTTCTGCAAACCTTGTTTGGGAACTCCTGCTTCTCACATCTCCCAGCTTGTTATACCACCATTTCAACTARCCTTTTTTCTCATGAGTCTGTGTGACAGTGCCAAGCCAGGCTGCACACAGAGAGAGAGTAAAGCAACCTGTGYCATGCTTAATCTACAGCTGTCATCCCTTAATTTATAAATTCCATGATGCTATCAAAATAAAGACTCTCAGTTTTGTCTTGCAATATCTATTCTTTACCCGCCCAACCCTCTGTTGTTCAGATAACTCTCCACCCACTTGCTCTTCCCCAAGCTCCTRTGTTGCCTGTGGCTTGTGGTCCAGGGATTGTTTAGGTAATTAGTCATGTCTTCACCCACCTTCCATCCTTCTTTTTTTGTTATTACTATTTATTGGTTTTATTGTGGTAATGCCTAAGGATSCCAATTAGAAAATGGGATTTTGTAAAAAATTGTACAAGTTCTAAGCTGAAGAACTCACCATCTGGGTCTTAGGCACTCCATGGGTAGTGAATAGASAAGTGGGAGGGAGTCTGGGAACACAGTACAGCAGGATAAGATGCTTGCACAGTRTAATAATAGAACTGGCCAGCAAGTAACCTCTGCTAGTAACATCAGCACATTCTGTAGGGAAACAGAACATTTCCCAGCCTCATTGGAACTGCTTTCATCTGGATATTTTACCAGAGATGAGTAATTTAACATTGATTTTGTCTGCTATGTGCTAGGGTTTGATGCTTGTCATTTAAATATGTAAAGTAACTTTTTTCTATCTTATCCAGGGCAGATTGGCAAGGCTGCCCAGAGGATGCTGCCCAGAGGAGTCTGCCCTGCAACCACAAATGCTGTGCTCACCATACAAATACAGCACTCCCATCATTCAGTACCTTYCAGGAGGCTGAGCCAAAAATTGAAATCACGGTGGTGGAGAGGGAAATGGGAAGGACCGAGGAAGGATGAGGATACTATTAGGAAGGAATATGAAAAACCCATCATGTTGGGTAAGTGTATCCTTAAGGCCAAATTTATGTTGTGCAACTGTGACACATTCAAGTCTGAACAGCTGGTTTTGGTGAGAGGCAGCAGAAATTAATTTCCCKTGCAGCTTTTGTATTAATAATTCATCATGTTAAGGTGTGGTCTAGTAGTGTTTGCACAGGCACAGGAGTCAGCCCTAATATTGTTTTTGACAACCATCTCTTCCACAGGCATCTGTGATTCCCTCACGTGTCCTTCTTGCCTCAATTTCTCTGYACAAGAAAGGGATAGAGCTGTACAACCTTTGGTTAAGATCTGTAAAGTAGCTGGCTACTACTACACTGTTACTACTCCATAGTCTTTTGCAATAATATGAAGACAGCAAAACATTCAGCCATCCTGATCACACTGGGTTTATTTCAGAGTGTTTGTGAATCAGGCTCAAGGGCCAGGTTTAGAAGCACAWGATTCTGACCCACAGGATTAAGTCCCTTGCAAAAAGCTACAGGACCTGGCTAACCTTGGGAGATATTTAACAACACGAAGACCCAGTAAGGTCTTGTTCTGCTAMGACTTATTTTATTCTTCATACTGTGCTAGATTTTAATGCTATTATCAGAAATGATTGAACTAAATTCCATCATTGTAAAGACTACTTTCTGGTCTTTCCCCCCCCCCCCCCATCTCCATTATTTAGAGTCTTCTTTTAATACCTGAAGGGACTTCCAGTTGCTAGGGTGAACTTGSGAGATTTTACTGCAAAACAGGTGATCCCAACTTTCAGTTAACCTCAAAACACAGTGGCATGAAAGGCATGTTCATTCTTGGTGATATCCACTGATTTGAATCAYGAATCTGTGTAAGATCACATAGTGGATGTTTTCCCCAGAGATAYGTTTTAGCCCTGTTCTTTTTCATGTATTTTCTTCTAGTCTAGGAGTACTGGTTCAGTGGGGATCTAATGTGTATTTGTGCTACTTGGCATATAACACAATATGCATGTTTATATCAAAATATGTATGACCCTGATATGACCATCTTAGTACAGACAGCAGTTAYAGTAGTACAAATTGCAGCATTCCTTAGGCCCAGAAGAAAAATAAATAAGGTAAAAGCACATTTTTATTATATAATACAACCACTTTGGCCTGCCAGAAGCAGAGGAAATGATATGGCCTTGTTAACAACAATATAGTTAATTTTTATGTAAATAACAATATAGTAAAATTTTTATGAGTAAAAAGCATTAGYACATAATGAAATTCTTTATTTCTTCATCAAGTGTAGTGGTTCTTTTCCCACTGAATCCTCTGCTCAGGTCCAGATAYGATAATTTTATCATATGTATTTTCACTATATTTTCTCTTGTACAGTTCAGTCATTTTCTGGAAGGTAGATGGAAAACAACAACCTCCTTTCTTCTCACTTCAGAGGTGCCTCATGCTACTTTTCCTCTTATGCTGATCAGCTCCAGAAATAACCCTGCAGAGCCATTGCTTGGCTTTGATTCCAGAAATCCCTCTTCCTTCTCCGCCCTGTCCTTTCTGGTTTCTCTACCTTCTTCTCTCCACAGACATCAGACTAAACCAGTCTGTTTCCTTTCCTTATCTGGTGTTATTCTGATTACATAAACATCACCTTGCACTCTTTTTTTCCTTCTCAACTTTGAGACTACTTTCCCCCGTTCTGTCATGAGCCAAATGATAATTTCCTTCAGCAGCTTGATTTCTTCTCCACAGYTATTGGAAGCAAAGGCTCCCCTGTTGCATATTTTAGCCTGCCAGTTAAGAGTGTTTTAACACTTTACTTTACTCTTTATTATTTAAGCWAAAGTCTACTGAGTGATAGGAAGAAAATGAAAGGTATTTTAAACGTCTTTTATAGGTTTGACTGCTTTCCAAGACCTGCAGTTTAAAATGAGAAGCCAGTCAGAGAAGAAAAAATTACTTTCAGAAAGTTCTTAAAAAACAAGATGTAACAGTTTTTAGACGTTTAGTTTTGTTTGTAGCAAAGATCTTTCGAAAGATGACTATGGAAAAGCCTAAAGTTCAKGTAAGCCCAGGGCATCAAGCAGAAAATACAAACAGAAGTTTCACTTTGCCAAKTAGAAAGCTGKAAGCACTGTATACATTAATGTTGARGAGTTTAGTGTTTATGAGATAAAATAGGGTGATTATTGCTGATGCATGAATGTTGCTGACATAGTTTCCATCAGCAACAGTCCATGAAACTCAGTTGCATAGGAGTCCAGTTACCCTTCCTGTATCAGAAGATACTGGAATACAAGGAGTTAYTGGCTCTCACAGTTCATAGACAGACATGGACAAGCAAAAAGCTAAAGAGAAAATCTGTGGACACTTATATGAGCCAAAATAGGCCCATTTTTCAAACTGTTGTATGAATGAATATGATAKAAATTTTGCTCATTATGATGTATACATTATATTCTATTTGCCTAATATTTAGGTCTCGTGGTGTGTCAAAAATCACTGAATAAATTGTGGTTTGTATGTGGCAAAGAAAAGTTTATATAGTATATACACTCAAGAAAACAATATACACTAATGAGATGATACACTGGCTGATTATTTTGTTCATGTTGTGAATTTGATAAAACAGCATGAGCTATGCAGATGATGAAGTGTAACGTCCTTTAATATTGTTCTTTTATGGCACTTGAATATTTCATGTTCCACTGTCTGTATCTRAAAGCATCTCTGCCTTCCATAATGGTGGGCAGATGCCAGGTCAGGTGCTTAACTTGACAAAACCTAAGGATTTTTCTTGAAGCCTTCTACCAGTCATKGTGCAATTAATCTATTTGACACAGATTAATCATAAATCAGTGATTTTTATATTATTGCCTGTCTCGATGAAACCAAGTCACCTCCATTGCTCAATAGAATCTCTTCTTCAAAGCAAATTAAATGTTCAACAGGTCAAAGAAACAAGCATCTATCAAGTCAAATCTTTGATTAAATTGGCTCATTTAGCACTGGTAAGTTATCAGTTAAAAAAACTGAAGTGGAAATAAAACTCTTCCATTTTAAGTGACCTATTTCAACTAGATAATTTCAACAATTGCAACTGGTACAGCATAGGCAGAGCTGGTACAACAAACTGCAAACATACATAGGTCAAAGCACAGGGCTCTGACTCCTAAGTGGGGTCTGCTTGGCTCATTCAGGTTGTGTGCAGCTCAGTGATTTTAGGCAGCTTCCGAGGCTTACAGGAACTCTGTGGGCAGCTTGACCATCTGTGCAGGGTGTGCTGTGTGTGTTAGGCAGAGCACTCACCCTTCCAAACTCAGGTTTTTGTTTGGTTGCCCAGTGAATGAGGCTCATGGTGCTGAGTCATATGGCAGGAGAATGGAGGCAGTGAAAGTGTGACAGCCGTCACCCGGGACGGCAGCCAGGGAGGGATGAGGGGTGTTCCCAGCAGTCCTCTAAGCACCGAGCAGGGAGCAGAGCTGTAAACTCTCTCCCTGCTCCTCAGCCGTGCAGTTTGTCCCTCTTCAGTCTGCAGTTGATCAGGGAGAGACCAGAGGTGGTTGGGACCTGTAGTGTTGCAGCCATGACCAGRGGGGACCTTTAGGAAAGCCTCATTCATTAGCTGTGAAATTGGACAAATGTGTAAACATTTACCACCWAGCTTATATAGCTTTATAGGAAGATAAACAAGACAGATAAACAAGAYAAACAATTTAGCTACATACTTAGACAATAAAAAAAAAGGGAGATATTGTGCCCTTAATTATTCAAGTTAATCCTTCAAGGAGATGAATGGGATGCTGGAGGGCACAGGTCATTCACATTATAAGAAATGTGATWTAAGTTTCCTGGTGCAGCCAAGTTAACAGTACAGCACTTTGCTTATTTGTATTGGACAAGTTGGGAAAAACCAAAACAAAAGCTCATTTGGACAGAAGGGTTGTATGTTTYCTGGAAATGGGGAACACAGAGAAAAATCCTGCATAGAAACAGGACCTATGTCTTTTTCCTGCTTTACATTTGAATGGACACAAATCAGGCAATTTGCATGAAACATGGTAAGAAGATAAATGTCACTTTCTATATCRATTTCAGAAGAGTCTGGAATTGGAGTGAAATATCCAAGATAGACAGTATGTGGGGTAATACTGGAGGGCTGAAATAACTTAGAATAGAATAGTTTTACTATAGCACCCAAATTGTTTAATACCAATGTGGATAAAAAAAATTTTGTCATTAAGGTCTGAAATCTGTGGATACCAACCCATTTATATACATGACATTAAGCTCAGGAGAACTTCTGAAAGACTTTTTGATCTGCTAACTTTTTTTTCAGTAYGGAAGGGAGAGGGCTGGATGAGATYAAGCTGAAGCAAAGGTCYAATAGCCACAYAACAGCCAGAAAAGAAATGGCCCTGGAAAGGTCTAGAGTATAGTTCTGAGTCTGAGCATCCTGCAGCTGTTACTCCCTGCTGGGTTTTCAGCACAGCTCACATGGCAAACCAGACACTGACTTAGCAGGATTTTATGGGCATGGGAAATGTGATGTGGATGAGCTCTGCTGGACTTTGGCCCACCCAGCAAAAGATGTTGTGTCAAACAAATGCAGGAAGATACTGCAAGGTATAAACATGGCTTGAGTGTCTTTATTACATTAACTTTCTAATTGTGCCAGCTGAAAAAAAGCACATTGGATACTTTTGGATAAGATTTGGATTTGTAAACTTGACAATTTATGTGCACATAAATGGTCAGAATCTAAYYATGCCATAGGATTTCAGTCACTGTGGCCAGGCTGCAGGTATTTTTAAAGAGCTCAGTACAATACCCACAGATTCATGACACAGTCATGAGTGTTAGGCCCCTCTAGATGGAAATGTCCTGAACTATGAAACTCCTSTCACTTTCATTTTGAGGCTGTTTGRTATGAATGCCAACACAATTCACCTGTAGGAGCTTTTTCTTCATCTGCTATCTTGCCCATTCCATAAAATATCATGGCAAAAGGAGAAACAAGGCATCTGGCCTATGGAATCAAATACAGAATAATRTGCTGAGAAGCCCAGGGAAATGTAGTCTTTGTTCTGCCCATACCAGATTCTCTCAATGATTTCATACTGAACTATCTGTGTCTCCATTTTTCTGCCTTTTGGATAAATATTATCTCAGTTTACCTCAGCAATATGGTATRTAGCTTAAGTTCCCCATATTTTCAAATGCTGTTGGGGATTTGAATGCTGGTGCTGTGTAATTCAGAAGAAAGGAGACCATCATTTTGYATAGCAACTTCCAGGTGGGSCATTTTCTAGAAACAGTCCAATTTCTTAGCAAGTAAAGAAAAACAGAAAAGTTAGAGAAAATAACTATGAGAAACATGCAGAGCAACAATAATACAGTGGATTCCTGCTGAGGAGAGACTTAAGGATTCAGGGCTGTGGCTAGGGGCCCCATCCAGCTGGGAGACCTCACCTGCCCATCTTTGGAAGAGGCTGGGGCCTGGGCRTGCTCAACCTTCCCTATCAGAAGCAAAACAACTAGAATTGCAAGGTTTTTAGCATATCATTACAAATTCAAACCCGGGCTTATTCTGATGGAAAATGTTCCTTAGGAATGTGAATTGTTTTGGGCAAAATAACCAGGCTTCTTTCCTGGCAGGGATACTATTTGCATCAAAAATTAGTGTCATCCGCCCACTCGGTTTCCAGCTCAAAGCCAGGCATTTCATTAGCGAAGTGAGAACAGAGATGCTTGGCTGGAGCAGCTTCGCAGACAAACCTGACAGTACCGCCAGGAAGGTGGAGAACTGCGTGCTCCTGCGGGCACGAGGGTCGTGAGGAGCACACAGGGCCAGGAGAGAAACTGAGGACATCTCATTCCTGCCTGGGAAAGGGAAATGTACGCAAGGGCAAACGACCCAGCCCCAGAGAGCGGCATAAGCCCCTCTTTCGCAGGAGGGAGGCCTTGGGAGCTGCGYGCAGAGCCCTTGTGCGCTGCGTGTGCAAGAGCCGTGCGTGCGGATAGCGAGTGCAGAGGTGCGTGGGGGCGAGTGTGCGTGTGGAGCCCTGCCTGCAGCCGTGCCAGCGCCACGCGTGTGCCCGTGTGAGCCGGGCAGGACGCACCGGGGAGCCAGGRCAAGAGGCACCGGGGAGCCAGGCACCTGGAAGGCGCCGTGTGTGCCCACAGCTGCCGGCGCACAGTGCGCGGGCAGGGCGTGTGTGCTGAGCCCTCACGGGCCAGCAGGCGTGAGGCGAGCTGTGCGTGCACGGGGACGAGCACCGCGTGTGTGCAGGCAAACTCGAGCAGCGAGTGTCCACATAACGAACAGGTGTGCGCGGAGAGACGGCGCGCCAGCGTGTGGGTGTGTGAAGGGGGTGTGCGGAGAACGGGGTACGTGGGGAGGAGGCGGTGTCCGTGTGTCCGTCCCTCCACTGCACAGCCCCTCACGCCGCCGTCCCTCGGCGCCGGCGGCGGCCCGGGGCGGGGCCGTGACGCACTGCGGCTGCAGCGGGCGGAGGCGCCGGGCCCGGCGGGGCGGGGGCCGCTGACCAGGGGCCGTGGCTCGGCCCGCCGGGGGCTGACTGACAGCGCTCCCCGCCCAGGCGCTGGAAGGGCCGGGCCGGAGCGGGGCGGGCGGTAGGAGGAGAAGGAGGAGCGGTGCGAACCGCCCCGCGGTGCCGCGGCTCCTACCTATTCATTCAGTCACCTAAAATGGCTGGAGAGAGGAGGTGGCGGGGCAGGAGGAGGAGGTGAGGGGGCAGCCGCAGCAGTGCCCCCACCTCCCCGGCGGCCCGGCGGAGCTCCCTGCGAGGCTGCGGCCGCCCCTCAGCCGCGGCACCATGTCGGCCGGCCCGGACGAGAGCTCGGTGCGGGTGGCGGTCAGGTAAGCGGCGGCYGCTGCGGGCCGGGCTCCCCAGCGCCCACCCGGCCGGGCACGGCAGCCAGGCACATCCTCCTGCAGAGAGGGGCTCGCCTCTCCTCGGCGCCTGCCGAGCCTCTTTTTCTTCTCAGCGGTAGGAAATAGCCAAAGGAGAGGGGAAAAYCCCCCACCATTCTGAGGTCTTTCTCAGTCATTTCTCTCTAATTTTGRGCAGTGACCCTAAAAATACTCCGACTAATTATAGCCTGGTGCTGCTAGTGCTTACTCATGGAAGCAGGGCAGCCCCTGGACTGTGGCGGTGCATCACGGAGCTTTACGAGAAGTGGATCGTGGCACACTGGTATTTTTAGAAGGATAAAGGCTTTTATCCCRCGGAGGCTGTGTCTAACCTCACATACCAGAGGGATGGACTCCCATAAGGCTGCTCACAGTACAGAGGAATTAGGTGTACGTAGAAGTCATGATGGGAGGGGAGCTTAAATAATTTTAAAACATCAGTTAATTCAAATTGCTCTTTAATCAGAGATAAAAATCTGCTGTTCATCAGTGAGCTCTTGTCTCTTCTCGATTTTCTATGTGAAAACACTATTTTATTGTTTGAAGAGCTTCCAGTTTAGCCCGTGGATGCTTCAGTTTTCAAGATGTCTTTACATGACTGAAGCATGAGGAGAAATACATGTATGTGTGATATATCTGTCTGTTTATATATATGTATGTCAACATTTGGGGTTTAATTGTGTTGATTTCTTTACTTCAAAGAAGTTTCTTTATGCTGGCAYACTGGGAGTGTCACAACACAAGAAATCAGACCTTAGGGAAAGGTCTGTTTGTTTCAAGTGGGTCCTTGGACAATCTTGCATTAGAGAATTCAAGGGTTGTGCAGGAAGACAAAGAGGGTGATTTCTTAGGTTTGTTTTRTTTTCTCTGARGGATGTAGAAATAAGCGATGTTACYGTGTGCTAGTGCTGRTACATGATGTAGGGGGAASCRTTCAATAACATTTTCAGTAAACAGAGAAGCACCACCCCTGCATGATAACATGGGGTGTATGCTGCAGTTGTTCATCCRAGTCTGATTGCAGCAGCATTTTCTGTTGGGAGAGATGCTTTTGTGAGTGCTATCTGTTGAAGCATTTTTCACATAATATTCAGGGAGGTGCTATTCTAAAGYGTAATTAGGCTGTATTTTTAAAAAGGAAAATATGAGATAGGTGTGATCATAAAAATAGGGTGTGTTACAGGTTTACAGACTASTCTCATTTCATTTGAAGAAAATATTTAATATGTTCTGAGCCAAAATAAATAGTGATGTAGAAGTTCATTTACAAATACAGAGGTTTGTTGCAGCTTGGAATTAAATAAAAAACCTGCTTGTAGAAATRCATTTATAATTGTGGGTGTGCAAAGATTAGGAGTAATACATGGTAAAGAATTTGCAGAAGTAAATGAAAGTCACCTAGCTGTAGTTCTTGACAACAAATCCCTGGTGTTRTAAGGTATATTTTTGCAGTATAATTGTCTAACTCACATTTTGTGTCTGAGTACAGCTCACTAATAATGAAGGATTCCATTTTTCCTCCTGTCTGCTTTCTTCCTTYTGGCAAATTAACTATTCATGTACAAGATTTCCCCCTCTCTGTTTAGCATTCATGAACAAAAGCATGCACAATAATTGTTTTTGCACCAGTAGCTCTTTGTAGATGGTTTTCTTTTACTTCTGATTGTGTATTTTGTGCAGTCCTATAATTCAACTGATTTTGCATCTCAGTGTGTATTGGTGCCATGCTSTACTGTGCATTATGAGTATTACATTYTGTTTCCTTGTTGGTTTTGCTCTTCAGCTCTTTTTGCCAACTTGAGCTTAGTTCAGTGATGATCTCCACAGTTGTGATGAATTAGTCTTTGTGTTTTGCATGTATGTTTCTGAACAAGGCTCAYTCTACAGCTGGACCAGCTTTTAGTTTGCAACCCTCGTGGTTGCAAGATAYACTGCAAAGGCATGAATTTGCTTAGACTTTAAACATAGGTTACAGAATAGACATCACTGAAATTGTTTAGCAAATTGTTTTTCCAGAACCTGGTTGTCTCACCTAATTGTATCCAGCAGGAATGAAAAATACTTCAGTCTTTCCAATTAGCACCAGCTTTAAGCTATCATCTTGTATGCTAATTGCTCCCCATTTTCTTCAGTGTAATAATGGGTTTGTGAGTGATGAGCTCCGGTTTAGTGAAGCATGAAAGCTGAAAATAGTTTGGCAGATAATCCAGGAACTAATGTTAAATTCCCCAATTAAGAAAACATTTTCCTCTAGTCACCCACCACTGAAAGACTTGTGGACTTTGTGGATGATGACGTGCAACTTTGGCAAAGAGCTTTGCTGTCTGTGTGACTCTGTGTTTTCAAATAAAGTCAGAGATTCCCCCATGGTAGAAAACAGTCATCTGATTGAGGAATTTCGTTTAAATGTGAAAAACTATCATTTTTTTGTAAGTCTGAAAATTTGTCTTGCTTTTTTAAGTGTCTTTTCAGCATAAGAAGACTAACTTTTGTCAAGAAGGCTATGAAATGTTATCAACATCATAGGCAACTGTTTCAAGTTCACAAAAGGATGTTGACTACAGTTTCTAATTCTTGTCTCTCGTAACTTTAGTGGTGTCCACCGGCAAAATATMGTGTGTAGGCTTCTGGCATGTTGAGTAGATGAAGTTCTCACCTAAGAATTRGATGAACAGCCAGCAGTCTAGGTCAGTTACTGCACTTCAGAGCTGTTGTGTGACCCATGGAAGGGGCTGCATGGGGTCACTGCACTCAGAAGTGTGCAGGTACTCTGACCCCTTTACCAACTAGACCTGAGCTGGGTCACAGGAATTGAAATGGCTCCAACAGTTAGTGCCTGTCCTTGCTTCATGTGGCTCGGGGCCATGCTGTTAGGAGSTTCTAGCACTGGTGATCTAAGAAGACAAAGTTGCATTTCAGTCCTTTGCATTTTTGGATACATGTCAAACAAAGGAGAACAATAATGTTTGGATAGGTCTAACCAGAAGTCTTGTATGGAGGATTGTGCTTGATAAAGMATGGAAGGGTGTCTGTTATGCCTTCTCTGTAACAGGATCCAAATAACAATGTAGAACATTGAAGAAAATGTCTGTCTTCCAGCTCTTCCAAGGTAAAAAATGGCCTTGATCCACTCTGAGTCAATGGATGTATAGATGATAAGCTTCAGTGTTGATTTTTCAGAGATGCTGTATTCAAACAGAAGGAGAAATGAGTACAATGTGAAAGGATGAATTGCTGTACAAGCTGACCAGTAGTCAAGAGAAGATGGTCCCTCTGACATGYTTGGGTGACACCTCAGGTGGAGTGGACAGTAAAAGAACATGAAGTACCAGYTGGTGAAGCTGAAGAGCTTTGGCATTGGGCATGTTCTTGTAGAAGATGGAGCCCAGCTGAAGCTGTGTTAATGGACAGAACACAAAGAAGCTTCAAGGGATGGTGTTTATAATCAGGCATGTTTAATACCTGCGAAGAACACAGTAGTGAAAGTTTCCACTTTTCCTCGTCCTAGTTATGTCTGTGTCTATCTGCTTTCTTCCCTGCTTTGGCAAAAGTGCCTCACTGGCACTGCTTCTTCATCTGCTKTGATTGACATCTGCTTTGTTTCATCCCTCAAGTGAAGAACAGGAGTGTTGCTGCTCTCCTTGTCACATGTGTAGAGAGGCTCTGGGATCTGGACACCCAGTTCTTCCTTGAGATGTTTGAAATATTTCCTTTTCGTACCCACCCTGGGTGTCTGCAATATGTTGTGGCACTGCTTCACAAAAGTGAGATGTTGATGTTTGCTGAGTATTGAAACTGTRCAAAATGCAGTGGATCTATTGGTAAATGTTTTTAGTAACAGTAGAAGCAATAAGAGCAGTGATGAATTAAAACCACACAGCTTCTGTTTCTGGTTTTCCAGAAGGGAAATGAAGTATGCTGGAAAAACACATTGGTTACTAATTCAGGTTAGTGAAGATTAGAGATTTTTACAACTAAAGCTTAGTCTGTCATGGTGTTAGGATACAGTGTTGACTTTTGATTAGGCAAGTGGGATATGATCCATTGCAACTTTACCTTTCACTTGCAAAGCTGTGGTATGGAATTCTTTTTATACCCTCAGTCTTCAACTGGGTGATCAGTTGGTTGTCTTATGTAGGGTTTTTTTCTACTTCACTAGTTTCTGTGTGGGTTTTTTTCTCCCCGTATGGAATCTGCTGTTTGTTGTCATGCCTGCCTCTACCTTTTCACATTCTTTCATTCCTCTTTTTAAGCATTTCTTTTTAAGCTTTTGCAGTGATGTTGTTTTCCTTTGTGCTAGATCTAGCTACTGTTAGATACACTAGGAGAGAAGGAACCGAGTGGAAGGAACCTGCCTTTTTTAGACAGGTGTGTTTTGAAGCACTTTGATGGCAGCTGAGATTGATTTTCTTTCTYGGGCTGGTGTTGTGCAAACAGTTACAGATGTGTTTAAGCTTCCTGCCATGAATGCCAGATGATTGGACATTTATGCTGTGGTGTATAAGTTCTGGAGATACTAATTTCATGCTTCCCATACAATGCTAAGCATTCTCATAAATCATTCTGTAACTAGATAAGCAACATCTATAGACTACAGTACTATCCACTGACTCCTTAAAATGAACCAAACTTCTTATTTTAATAGGCAGTAATCATTACCCATCTGCAATCAGTTGTAAAAGTTTTTTTTGGGAAAATATATAACTGTGTTAATGAAGCAGTCTGTAAGTACACAAGAATGCCCCACCCAATAAAAGAGAAATGATCAAGAGCATTAAATAGCAAGGTATTGGGAAACAACTCTTCTGCACAGAGTCTCTTAATGGAAAGCTACAAAAGAAATCTTGTTCTGGAAAGCTCCTGTTGCATATCTTTTTGTTAGTTTTGATGTTTTTCTTTGCTCTCTGACTTAAACAAACATCCCCTTGTCCTTCTCTGAAACTTTACCCCGTTGGCATGTTTTGCATTTTAGCTGAAGAAAAGACAGGGCACCATCTGCTGCTGAATTAATTCTGGTTTCATAATATCTGACTCGATCATCCGTTACTGATATTGCTTGGGGCAGGCTGAGAGCTGTGATCTTGCTTTCTAGGAAACAAACTTCCCTTTTCACCACCCGTGTTGTAAACACAAACTCTTTCTTGGATGGAGGGGAAGGAAATCYTACTTGGACCTTTCCCTTAATGCCTTCCTTGCCAAAAGATGGGTATCTTGAGTTTAGGAAGAAGAAAAAGCAATGAGTGGTGTACCTCAGCAGTCTGCTCATGCTTTTGGATTTATTATATTTTTAACTTGTCACTTCSCAAAGTTTGTAGAAGACTTGTGAGTTTATTTTGCTTTGAAAAACCATTGAGTTAGTCACTAATTTCCATTTAATGGTGTTTTCTTTACTACTTGTGATTGGTTGGCCTAAACATTCCTTTATTACTAAACTCAGGGCTTCACATTTTCAGGTTTACTGTGTAAATTCTTTTGTAGTAGTTGAATGACCCTTGTGCATGGGATCAGGAGAATCCTGCTCCCTCCCTCTGCTTTCCTTGCTTTCCCTTGATTTGCTTTAAGCCTTTTATAGATTACCCTTGCTGCCCACTCAAAGGTGGCTGTTTGAATTCTTGCTTTCATGTTCTGTTGCCTGACTACTGCTGGTGAAATCAAGGAACTTTAGGTGCTTTTTCATTTTAAGGAAAATACAGCAGAATACTAAATATCTGTGATGGCTGGAGAATTTTTTGTTATGCTAATATTATTTCCATGTAAAACACTTTCAAGAAGTGTCATTTGAACTGGTGAACAAGAAAGTTTAATTAGAAATCAAACCAGATCTGAACAAGTCTARCAAGAGTAACTGCATGAGCTGTGCCTTTTTATTGTGCCCTCTTTCTCTTCTCTTGAATAGTTTTAAATCTTTG
>CADDXX010000087.1:1308228-1335935 GCA_902810485.1 Alauda arvensis | reverse complement strand
ATTCTGTGTTAATCTCCACTTTTCCCTAGTGAAATATATCTGCTCCAGTGTAAGGGAAGAAATGCTGCCTTATTTTTCAAAAGTGGTCTTGTTTGATGTGTTTATTATAGCAACAAGATACAAATGGAGACTATTGAAAAGATAAGGATAGTGCCACAGTGAGTTTSATGCATAGAGAAACAAAACATTCAAAGTGCATTCTAAAATGTGAAAACCTGCTGATTCAGAGCTTATGATTGATTAGCATAAAATATTTCCTGAATGGAAATAAAGAGTGAGGAGTGAGTACCATCTGTTCCTTTATTCTAGTAGTATCCTCAGCAGATTTGGTAGAGTTGGCCACTGCTGGAATAATTACTTTTCTGTGTAAACAGTTTTTTTTCTCCTTTAAATCAGTTGACAAATGCTGATTGGGACAGTGCACCTTTCAACCATCTTTACATCTTTAAGTCTACCTAACAAAAACGGATGACTGATCCCATGAGCCTGTTTGCTTTGGAGCTTCAACACAGAAAGCTGAGAGCAACAAGACCTTAATAAAAGGTTATGATTGTTCTGCTATACAGAGCAATTTATACTCATTCAGTTTGAATAGTGCCCTTCCATTGTTGAATTTAAAAATGGACTAAAGGATTTGTTGTCTAGGTAAATTAGTGTCTCACTGTTGCATTTATGCTGCTACAGGAACTCTGCATAGTTCAGTTGGTTAGCAAATAACTGTCTCTTTGCAGGACACTTTAGATTTAATGTAATAATCTTTCCATATAGCTCTCAAATACTCCCTGTTTCCTGAAATGCTTCCTCTTGGATATTGTAGCTTTGAAGGATACTTACTTTCCTTTTCCTTTATGTTCAGTTTAACTGATACTGTAAAAGCATGAGTAAATCAGTATTTTTTAGGTAAGTTGAAGGACTGTAGTGTGCTATAACATTACCAGTTCAACTACCAGAGCTGAACACGTGGAATGTTATCAATAATAGGACTAGACAGAAAATGTTTCCCTTTTGTGAGACATCTCAAAGTCTGACACTTTATCTTTTGTCCCATGTTCTCTTTTGATAATGCAAGAGTTTGATAAAGTTGGCTTCTCTGTTTACTGGATCCATTCTCATCTGGGGCCTTGAAAAAAGGTATTCCACATCTTAAGTCAATTCTCCAACATCTTGGTTATTATCTTTAGGCTGGTGTTTTTTCAATGAGTTGTTTTTTTCCTTCMATTTCAAATTGTTAGTTATCCTTTGCTTAATAGTGCTAAAACAAATTTAAGGTGACATATTAAGCTAGAAAGCTGCATAGCTGTGAAGTACTAATGTCAGTCAAGAAAGTACATTAAATACAAGACTTGTTAGCAGTGTTGCTTTAGAAGTTATGCAAATCATCAATAATAAGCTAAAGCACAAAAGAAGAGTTTATCCTCTAGAAATATATTGCAAATTATTAAATACAGTCTTGTATAATTTTAGGGTAGCTAGCAGGTTTGCTAGGAAATTTCTCATGTATGGCAAAGCCTCTAATATKGCATAAAATGTAGAAAGTGGCATATCTGAGTTCCTTTAAGTATTTGGTATCGTGTTGTGTGTGAGACTTCTTGGAATMAAGTGATAGAAAGGTAGACTGACTTAAGATGTCTGTGTATATATTTTATTCAAAATACTTGCCTAATTAACTTTGTTTTTCAAAGTCAGTAATCCTTAGCATGTGTTCTGTTGGACATTTTTTGCCTTAAGCATGGGACTAATTGGGAGATGAGTCCAGAGACGTTTTGTGTCATTCTGAATAGCTCATTATCCCAAAGTCTTGGAGTTGCTAATCATTCTCTGAGTAGTATTGATTTACCAACTGCAGCAGTGCCTCTGTCTTAGTTTGTGCTTGATTCTTTCATGGGACACTATCCCTGTGTACCCATCTCCACCTGCATGAGAATATGAGAGGGGTGTGAGTGTAGGTAGTAAGCTTTTGTCTTTTTCTTAATATTCTTTTCATGCTTTTCCTTCCCCATGCTCCCCTGGCTCTTTGTTTATTGTCATCTTAGAATTAYGTCATAAGATCCTCAGGCCAAAGATGTAGCTTCAAAGTAAACATGACATAAATAATACATGATGTAATATCATGAGAAAACCAACTCTGCTAAAACACCTGAGTCAGTCATTACCTTCTMTGAAAAGTCTTACAATTAAAGATTCTATATATGGCTTTATTTCTCCCTCTCCTCTTTCTTCATTCCTGTGAAGAGGAAAAAATGATGCCTGTACCAGACACTTTGATCTGGAGGAAGTAGCTGACTACTCTTTTTTTTAACTGCTAAGCAAACCATACACAGAGTTGTCACTCTGCATAAGTTGTCGAGGTGAGGTGTATTTCACTCCCTAGTCTCAAATGCATTCTTTTTGAAGTCTAATGTTTAATTTTAAGTACATGTGAAATCATTTTTAGACTCTCTCTCTGTAATATGCAGCCTTTGAATTTTTCCTTAAAATTATTATCTATGCCTGTTACTTTGCAGACTACAGATGTTGATACCATCTAACCATCTCAATTTTCTTTTTTTAGTTAAAATGATATCATGCATGTGAATTACTGGTATATTTGGGAAAGGCTGATGTGGTTATGAGCAAGCTGCTTGAAATGCATTAAAGACCAGAAAAATATTTTTCTGTCGGGTGAAGGATGATTTCAGTTTCTGAATGCATRTTTTCTAGAGGTGATTGAAATGAGAAGGATTCTGCTTGTGTTTGAAGAGGCTATAGATGAGRGGGAAGGCCACCTGTTCAATCTGTATCACTTAAGAGTGCAGCTTATGCTTCTGTCTAATCTGATCAGTCAGCCCATCACTCAGAAACAATAAAATTGCCATTCTGATCTTTACAAGCAGAACTCTGAGTTCAGCAAAAGTGGATTGGTGTTCAGTAAGCTCTAAAAATGAGATGAGAGGACTGAATTGGTATTTGCAAATAAACTATTAGACAGTTAAACATTAGTATAATTAAATGTTCTTTTTTTGTGCTCTCGAAAGGGTTTTGTTTGAATTGGGGTGGAATTGAATTTGCTGTTGGTGGGTGTGTCTTTGGGGTTTTTTAATCTTTGATTAATTGTTTAAGGTTTTTGTTTTTTGCATGTCTTTTCTTTTTGTTTGCTCTCTTTTTCTTTCTTTTCCTTACACAGTCTTAAAAGTGATCATTGGCTGGTCAACCCACTGTCTTGGCTSTGCATTTTAAAATGTAGCTGTAGATCTATTTGATTGTTGTTGTTAGCAAGCCTTGCAGGAACAGATGGGCTTTTCATTGTTCTCTAAATGTCAACAAGTGTAGCCCTGGWAGGCCCCAGAAGAGGAATCTCATTCTTGTCAAGGTTGGAAAGGACCTCCAAGAAACATTGCTGAGAGCTTCAAATGAAACTGCTTTGTTCTGTGCCTGCAGCCCAAGAGCAGGGCTGGCCCATGGCAGCTGGCCTGTGTTTCTGTTGATCTCAAACTCTCACCACTGCTGAGTGCAGAAATGCCTCTTTGGGAAGAGGGAACTTGCCTAGAATGTTGTTGACCTACATCTTGCAAGATACCTGATTAAAAGAAAGGGCTKCTGCACTCTCTGCTGCTGCTGTAGGCAAATGTTCGAGTAATGTACACATAATTCATAAGCATGGAATGGCAGTGTTGTAGCAGAAGAAGAAACTCAGTGTATATAGAAACTGGACTCTTTATGAAGGCACAGAGAAATCAGTTTTTTGTTCAGTACTGTTGATGTCTAGTGGAATTGAAAAGAGGAGGGAAAGGGCTCTTTGTCTAGAAAACATGACTGGTTTSCATGTCAGATATGAGGAGTGGAGATTTATAAGAGGCATCCTAAAATACCAGGAGTCAAGTACAGAGTGGAAGCGATAAAATGCTCTTCATGCTCAAGGTGAAGTTSATAAAATGTAGTAGATTTAAATTTCATTAAGAAAAAGAGGGGAGAAAATATTTTTCCATTGTAAGGATGGATATTATGGAATTAACAGATTAGGGAGGGAAATAAACCTGTGCTTTGTTTATGGAGATGTGAAATTGTCCATACATGAAACTCTTCAAAACAGTTCAGACTGGTAACTTCCAGGAAGATTTTGCATTAATTGATAGAACTTTGGCCCAGGTAGAGTGAGTGAATGAACTCTGACATTCCCAGGTTTTTTCCACCCCAGTTGTCTTTTACTCTGTGAAGCTGCATGTAGAGTGCCAGGACCTGAATTCAGCACAATTGAATGATCCCATTCAAATGTCAGAATGTGTTCACAGAGGTGTGACAATGTCCAATGAACAGTAAACCTTACTGATTTGGAAGGGTAAGCTTAGATTAATCCAGGTTTGAAGGGACTTCAGGAGATCATCTGATCCAGCAYAGCAGTGTCAAAACTAAGTTCAGGTGAGGTTTTGCAAGGCTCTGTCTAAAGTTAGGTCTAGGAAAAACCTCTGAGATTCAACAGTGTGCAACCAGTACCTGACTGTTGCAGTTTTTGATGGTTAGATGTCTTAGCTGGGAAATCTTTTGCTTTGTTTTATGACCAGTGCCTCTTGTCTTCCCAATGTGAACCTCAGAAAAGAGCCCTCAGCCTTTTGTCTTTGTAATCTTCTCTTCTGCACTGAAAGAGAGGAGATGAGGCCTGGAAGCCAAGAAGATACTGAAGAGTTTTGTGCCTATGATCTGTTGGGAAGGTGACATATGGGGGACACCTTCAAAAAGGGGATGCAGCCTTTTCTCCAGCTGAGTTCTGAATATGGTAGAGCAGATTCTTGGGGGACTGACAGTCATCCAGTGATGCTGGTGATAGGCTGCTGTTAGGAGATGAGGTGGTGTAGGCATACACAGGGTGAAGTACTGGAGGCTTTTGTTGTTGGTTTGCATGGTTTCTATAGTCTCTCTGTGTAAAGTCTGTTCATTCTCCTCATATGACCCACCCCTACCTGTTTTGAAGACTCTTTCATGGTAAATGCAGTATTGCAGCTGTGAAAGCATTTGAACTGTGATTAAGTTTGGGCTAGCAGGCTCTCTTCTTTTCCCAGCAGGAGTATRTGGTGCTCACTTGTCTGCATTTTCTCTACCACAGTTTAAGCTTACTCATTATTTTGACTGAGCTGACTGATGGAAATAATTACCCTCCTCCATCACTGTTTAATGTTTCTTTGCTTTTCAGATGTGCTCTCCTCGGCCATCTCATAATCTCTTTTCCTGTCCCATACTGTGACAGTTTATGTCTCATTCTTTCAGTTCTTCTGGCTTGTTCAGACAGTATCTTCTATTTGGCAGAAAGAAAAGTGTAAAATAGTCAGTGGTTTATCACATGAGGCATGTGATACTCTTGYGAATGCAACCCAAAGCATTGATTACCTTGGAGTGGTTTCTTATGACTCTTTGGAAATTAATGATAATTTGTGCATTAACAGTTTTTATCTTGTGTATGGAAAAGGGATTTTTTAAACTTGATTTATTTATTTAAATTTGTGTATTCATAAAATGCACGTGGAGCACTGGGCAAAGTTCACATTCAGTTTGGTTTGTATTGTTGGATATCTGCCCAGTATGTGTAAGAGYTGACTGGTTGAAGTTCAATCTGTTTAAAACAGAGGAATGTATTGGTAGACTGAATAAAATGCTTCAAAGTTCATATCTGTGTCTCTTGAATTTATATGCTTTTGATTTCTCAGATTGTAGCTAGGAAATGCTACTGACTTCCAAAGTTTATCAGATGTGTCAAGGAAAGATGACTAATTATAGTCTAGCTGGGCACCTAATTATCCTTTTATATGTGTATTCTRTAATTTAAACATGCAGTTTTCACCTTGAGAAAACATCCTTTGTTCAAGGCTATATGTCTGTCCAGGGAATATCGAGTGGGACAGGATGCTTGTCATGTGTGCACTGCTGTAGTGATGGCTGCTCTCCTGTTTTGCCAACTCCTTGGTGTAGAAGGGTGTGGTGCAGCACAGCAGATGTCTGCCAGGTGCTCTCCTTTGCTCACAAGCAACTTGAATTGGCATCATGCTATTTTTCCATTCTGATAACATAAAGTAAAATGCAGGAGATGCTTTTGTGTTCAAGGGGCGTCTGTGCTGCAGCTGTTAGTAGTACTGGGAGTCCTCTGGATGTACTACTACATGTCAGGGTGGGTGGTGCTGTAGACCTTTTATAKGTCCTTGCTTCTGGGTGCCAGGCTGAGCTAATGCATGGTTACRGGACACTGGGCACTTCACTTCCAAGACTGGAAACAATTAAATAACCTATGTGACTTTTTAAGGTATTTTTCTTCAGTACAGGGTTAAGATACAGAGTTGGAGGTCCACTGCTGTTTATAGGGTCAGCTCTGGTGTTGGAGTAACAATGAACCAATCTTCTGAGTATTTATTCAGTGCTGAGGAGACTCCTATTGCTTACTGATCTAGATATGATTGTAGCACAAAGGTAGGGTATATTTTCAATTACTTTGGAAATAGCTGAGAAGTTTTGTTTCCAAAAGAAAGGACATTCAAAGGTTTCCCTTTAGTCCTCCACAGCTAGGTAGGGATGCCAAGATGGTGTCAAGCTTTCCAGTTTCATTGTGAAGTCTGAAAGGTTTAAAGACAGTCAGAAATTGTTGCATCTAATGCATGAGTCTCTCTGGATATCCTTGTTATCTGCCATTGCATACTTGACTTGCTCAGTTCAGTGTGCTTGTGACTGATGCAAAAATTAGAGGAGAACTACAGGTTACACAAGGAGCTGTCTTGTGGGGTGTAGGGCTTTTTCATTTGAAAAGGAAAAGGGTTTTTTTGGCCTATTTTTTCTCATTTGAGTCTTGGTCTAGTTAGTTGAAATTGTTAGCTAAGGTAGGTAACAAAGGACAACAGAGACCAGATTTCATTGTGGTGTGAGTTTTTTTGTTTATGGGGTTGTTTGTTTTGTTTTGGTGTTTTTGGGTTGTTTTTGTTTTGTTTTGTTTTTTAAAGTCCCAGCAAGWATTGCTAGAGATACTGAAGTAGTTTCTACTTTGTCAGCAATTTTTAGGTGGAGTGTCACTGTTGGACTATTTTTCAGCTGCTGAGCCTTTGTGTTGCTCCATTTTTGCTGCTGTTGCAAGACCCCTCTGTCAACACCCCTCTGCCAACTTCACTGCTGCAGATCAGAGGATAAACAACTTAATGCACTGCAATGGCTGCCAGGGATCAGAGGGCTGAAGTCTTGTTTCTCTGAACTGAAAACTCTTTGGTACCTGAAGATTAGGATGGTAGTATAGGAAAGACACAAAAGATTGTGTAAATTTTCTGTCCATTCTGAYACTTAATGACATGTTGTGTGACACYRGTCAACTGCATTTGATTGAGAATCTGATTTTGTGTTCTGTTAAAAACATGATTGTATTTGAAGTAAAACCCAGCCCTGACCTCAGATGCTGAGTCAAAGAAATCATCTCCTTTCMTTTGTGCTAGGTAATCCTGCTTCCTGTCCTGTATCTTTCTCACAGTTTCAATTTATCTTGTTCTCATTCTTTAGCCACTGATCCTTAGTTCAGTGGTCTAGAAATGGTTAACTCTAGTGGTAAGTAGAGTTGGGAAATAAGCTATTTGTAGTTTTCTATGCCTTGCTAATTATTCATGTGATAGAGCTTATGTAAGGGYGGCATTACAGTTGCACTTCAGTTGATGACAGAGTTCTGTATTTCTGTGTAAACAAAAGTCAAGTGATAAGGCATGGGCAGTCAAAGTCTATAGTTGAAACCAGGGAGAAAACAAACTTTCCTGGGAGGATCTTAAGGTCATAGCATCTGCTTAGCTGTCATGTTTCTTGGAAAAAAAAAAACCAAAAAACAACCACACAAACAATAACAAAAAACCTYCATAAATACCCAAGCCTTACAGTATTTTATTTAAAAAACTTAAAAAGCTAAAAAATCCTTCTTCACTATCTTTCTTGCCTTAGCCTTTCTTCAGATTCACTGGTGAAATACCTTAAAATATACAATTAACAGTTTGGAGAGCATGATGAAGCAAAATATTAAAATTTTAAACAGAACAGAGTTTTCTCTCTTTGACACAAATTGTAAAAGCAGACTGTCTTAGAAAAAATTATAAGCACTTGTTTTGAAGAAATCTGTAAATTCCAGGGAAAAAAGTATTAATCTGCTGATACCCTCTTAAGATTTTTTTTTTAATACTCACTGACAATCATTTCTGTAGATCACCAGTTACCTCAACAAGTTTTGTCTAAATATTCCATTTTTCTTTCTAATTGTCTGATACTGTAGCATATGCTGGCGTAAATGGTCTTTTATCTCATTTCCCCATCACTAAAATGTTGTCTGTGGTGCTAAGAAAAATTCTTTTAAGTGGAAACAAGGTTGGCCAAAACACTAGAGCTTTGTTATTGTGGAGTGATCCTTCTCTTTCCTCCCCTTCTCTCTCTTTCCTCAGCCATGGGGTGGAAGTCAGAGGTGTGGGAGGCAGCTGCCTGATTCATGGCAGTTGGTAATGCAGAGTTTGTAGCTTGTGCTATTACCCAGTCTTCTGGCTTCRTGGTGCTGGTGAGGAAATCTATCTGAAACAGCTGTAAAGCTATGGATTATTATAGTGATATATCTGTCTGTAGCTTTTCATAAATGTGTGATCCATTATCAAAGCTTTATATAAGCCTTGGTGTAATACCCTCCCTGGCCTTGAGGCACTACCAGTGTGGTATTAACACACTATTTTGTATGAACTCACTGTATAGTTTTCCATGTCCACTTCCTAAGAGGTTCCTTCTTAACTCCTGGAAAACCTTTTTGAGTGCTCCCTTCATGCATTGTCCTCTTAGGTGTCATTTAAGCTAAAGAAGCTCTTTTTTTGTTTGATGTTAAGTGCCCAGAGGAAGGAGATGCTTGGTCACAATTTTGTGGCAGGTCTGTAACCATCTCAGTTGGTTTACAGATCAGGACTACTACAAGACAGTTACCATAAACTTAAATTTCTAAGGCAATTTGAAACAGTTAATATATGAATACTTAATTTGAGAGCATCTGTGCTACCTCCAGTGTGTGAGGGACTATGGACTCTGATGCAGATAAACCAACAGTAATTTGCATTGATGATTTCCGAGAGCAGCTGGGAGATGCCCGATTTAGAAGTATTAGTTGCCAAGAAGAGCTGATTTAATTGAGTCAAGGCAAAAGAAATGGGTTTTGACCTTGAAGCAGCTTGTCAGGACAGACTTTACCTTATGTCCCCAAGGAGCCTTGGCCAAGCATTCAGCAGACAGAAATGATCCCAGGATCAGATGTTGCTGCTTTGTGTGCACTGGAGCTGAGGGAGACTGGCAGGGCAGTGCCCAGGCCACAGCTGCACACAGCACAGAACTGTTCCAGAAATGGAGTCAGAGCCTCCCAGGCCTGTGATGTAAAAATGGAGATAGTAGCTTTGTGTGAGCTATCCTGCTGCATGATTTTTTGTTTGTTTGTTTTTGGTGSTGGTAGTTTGTTTTGTTTGTTTTTGTGAAGKGACTTTGCRTTAATAGTTTTGGATTTCTGGTTAGATTTGTAATCTTATCAGGAAACCTGAGCTGTAATGAAAAATTAAGCCTACAGCTAGGACATGAAGCAGAAAGYGCTTAGCCTTGCTGTTAGGCCAGCATAGATAATGGCTGTCTAAAGCAGGTATAAGTAGCAAGAAATTAGTTGGTTCTTTAYAGACTTTATTCAGAGTATGCCATGAGTCCTGTGCAGCTGTCAGTTTACATTGTGGTATGTACCARGGTGCACTTGCTTCGTGGATATGCTCTGTCCTGGAGCTCATATTTTGGTGAAATGTACCTGTATTAATACTAGTGGTAATTCCAAACTGTAAGCTTGCTAATGCAGCAAGGTCTGCCTGCCAGTAGCAATTAAACCAGGTGAATGACTCTATTTCCACAATGATTTCCACACTGAATTTGTTTAGCCTATATGAAACCAGCCCATGCTTCCCTGATGAGGTAGCAGTGCATTCTATTTCACTTTCTCTTAGGTTAAAACCTCCGGTGATATATTGGATATTGTGGGCACTATTTATATAGTGTCATACAAGCCCTTCTGGACTCACTGAAAGGCTGAGCATGTGAAATGGMAGCAGCTCAGCCCTAAGCACAAGTGTTGCTGCAGAGGAGAGCTCTCTTTCTTCTAGCTTTGGGATTTGAATTTCTGTGTGGAAGCTGGCTTTCCTGTGAGGTTCCAGGTTCCAGTGGATTTCATGCACAGATGATGTTGAATGAGGTCCTGATATAGCAGTACCAACTTCAAACTTACTTCACCAGTCAGCTGTGATAAATCACATTCTTTTGACTTCTTGTGTTACTTAAGCTCCAATTATTTCAGCTTCCCACTGGTATTCCATAGAAATGCTAAATGCTCTCTCACTAGCAACTTTTTTTCCCTGTCCCCTCTCTACCACTTCTGAAAGTCAGCCTGCATTTAGCTGAACAAAAGATTATGGCCTGTAGATAACCTAAGTTTGCACCTGGTTGAAACTTTATGGAGAGTGTTGTTTAGAATTGGTAGGAGAGACTTGTGAACTTCTCCGCTTTGGCAGGGATTGATGAATGGAGGAAGGGTGGGGGGAGAGTTTGGTGATTGRCAGTTTATGTTTGCCTGAAATGCTTTCAGAAAAAGAGCATCCAGCAWCGTTCTGAGAAATCCCTTTGAAGAATGGCTCAGTGTGGGGAAAATGCTACCTACTGAATTTTTAGTGTMGTTTTCTGTATTTTCCTGATTTTAAATACATTTTTCAGCCAAGAAAGAGCAGCAAGATAGTCAGATTTAGAATGCAGCTTAATACAGCGTCATWGCATAGGAACAGAAGGATGGAAAAATTATCTCTGATGCTGTGAATTATTTTGCAGCCTTGCAAAYAGAATGAATAGACATGAAGAAAAGAATTAAATTTGAGGATTGACATTCAGACATAAAACCAAGTGTAGCTGAARTGGTGTGACTGGAGAAGGTGGATAACATTGTTTCTTTCTGTTTTGCAAGTTTGAAAACAGGCAGTATTAAATAAAGCAAGCAAGTTATTTTTCCTTACTCCAGAGTTAGGATTTACCAGCTCAGAGYTTTCAGGCACTGCTTGAACAGTCTACCTTCTGTTTAGGAACAGAGCAACKTCTGTTCATTAGAAACAGTCAACAATAAATATGAAGAAATTTTCTGCAGTTTGCTTTGGAACTTGGTGTATCGGGTGTTATGGATACAACATGGTTTTTTGTGTTGTGTTTTTGGTTTGCTTTTTTTTTGGAAGGCGTGGCAGAAAAGTCATACAGTGGTTTTTGTTCCAGGAATGTTGCTTTGAAAGTTAGCAGAGTGAAGGCACTATTCAGCACAAGTTATTGAAACACTGTTTTTAGCTGTCTTGTCTCATTGTGAAGTCTCTGGTTATTTTATTCCAGTTAGCTAAGCAATCATTTCAGTAATGATTAATGACAACTTGTAATTTTTTTTTTAACTGGCTTGACCCTCGTGTTCTTTTGTTTTATTATTTAACTGTAATTACTTATGAAGGGGCATAGGTATGTTGGTAACTTGGTGTTTGTTTTGAGTTGGTGAARTGTAATTATTGGACTTGTGGCTCAGAGGTGTAAAGCAACCAACTGCTCTAAACTTGAGAATATACAACTGGGAAGACAATGTTTCTGTGTGGAGGGGAAAGAAATGAAAACAATTTTCAGAGCTACAGCAATCTTGCCATGGACATGTAGTAGTTTTTGTACTATAGCCATAAGAGCTGGGCGCATAAGTGARTATGTGTGGGTGTTTAAAAAGGAAAGAAAATCTGGGTAAAAGAGGCAATTAGAGTTCTCTGCTACAGACATAGAAAACCCTTTTAACTTAGTTTAAAAATAACAGAGTACCTATTTTTAAAAACTAGGCTGCTTGTAAGAAGTTGTGAACTTCTAGAACAGACGTACATTTGACTGAAGAGGAAGAAATGGAGCTTAGTGTTGGCATGACTGACAATTTCTTGGTCATCTGGATAGCCTTGCATTACATCAGTTCTTGGCTCTATTMAAAAAATATTTTTCTATAATGAAGAAACATATTATTTCTTGCTTATTTCTGAATATATTTGTGGTACTTATCAATGCCTTTAAGAAATCAAGGATAAAGTTGTAATGTGAGGAAATTGCTGAATGCATGTACTTAATTCTTCAACTATTTCACTTAATTGCATTAAATAATTGTATTTTTAATTTATTTATTTGACTTTGCTGATAATCTTTTTTGTATGGGAGGGTGTGCAAAAATAGTATCATTGCTTTGCAAGAAGGAGTTTTCAACTTCTGAATCAGAAATCCATTGTAATTTCTGTGCCTTTATGTGGGCATTATTGGGTCTTTTGTTGAGGTAATGCTGCTGCTAGCAATGTTTTTGAAACCAGCTGCCTCACAAAACTGCTTTTAGTGGAGTTTGACTCTAGTAGTTAAATATTACTTACAAATGTGCTTTCTAAAAAGAGTTGACACTAACCACATTTTTGTTGCCTGATGTACTTTTTACAGACTTAGTGTGTTTGGATACRTTGGGCTGATTTGGGTACTTGTATGCCAGTAACCAATTATCTCAAAATCCTTRAGCTCTAAATGTGAATTTAGGTTTGGAGGTACTCAGACAGTGTTTTTGTGGTTTGGTGGTGTTGTGAATGTTTGTTGTTGGATTTTTTTTTGCTTTGTTTAGGTTTTTGTTTGTTTTGTTTTTAATTCTTTCCCCTTTTTCCCTTTGGACCTAAATAAATGTTATTCTGTAGCTTGGTAAAGCAGCAGAGTGACTACAGTGGTTTGGGTGGTTGGATAGCCTATATTCACCACGTTACTTTTGACAGTGCATTACTTTGTCAGCTGAATTCTGATGCTAAAATTTCTGGAAGCGAAGTGTCTTTAAGATACTGGCAGCACTTGTTATCCTGGCTCAGGGATACTAGGCTGCTGGGCTGTGCACCCTTCAGAAAGGCTTCCTTAAACTTTTTTTTTTTTAATTTTTTTTTCATCTGAATTTACTTTTAGTGGTATTTGTTCAGCACATGTAAGCTCTGTTAGGCATTCAGTCATACTGCAGAGAGTTGCTACAGGAAGTGTAATCCTTTTCCTGATGCTGCCCTGGTACATAATTAGTACCAGGCTCTGGTAAGCTTTCCCCAGCAGTGTGACTCAGCCACTCCCTACAGCTGYGAGCCCCAGAGCAGGAATGATGCAGGCTGCTGAGTTTCGTGCTAACGCTATATTTTGGAGGGAAAAAACCTCCATAATTTGCAATAGAAATATAGGGTGTCATTCTCTTTCTTTTGTAAGTAGAGTTGCCTTCTTAATGCATCCTTACTCTCAGAAGGAAATACTTGCTGCCTTAATTGGCCTCTGTATCCATGAGAGCCCGAGTTGTAGGCACTGATCTGGGACACATGAAAAGACTTTTCCCTTTTCTCTTGAATTTGTGTCCTCTATGTTAAATGTTGTAATCATCAGGTACTATTGCCATAAATTTTTCATAATAGTAATCTATCCTAATCTTCATTATTGTTAGTGCTAGTGATTGCTGTGAAACACCACCAGTGAAATGAGGATGGTGTTTCATACTTCTGTGCATGAGCTTAATAGTCATAGAAGCRAAAAATATTTTTCAATAGAAACCTTTAAGTTACAAGAATCAAGTGCAGTCATTGTAAGAGGGACAGATTTAATATGCAGTTTAAAGGCAGTACTGTCCTTAATTTGCTTTGTGGATACTGGACTTGGCAMATAAAATATATGTGGAGCACAGCAATCAAATTGTAGACTGGTTGAACCCTCTGGTAARCTAAAGTTTTAGTGAGATGGAGCAGCCATCCAAACCCATAGCCRCAGATGGTTCTGCTTCCTTGAGGTAAATGTTTTGGTTACTTTCCCTTAATGGTGTATTTCTTGTGTTGGTTCAGAAGACATTTCTTTGGTTTCTGATTGGCCTGTTGGAAATGTTAGGTTCCCAGACTACCTGAGGAAGCAAACTGTTGTTCATGTCTGAACCAAGTATTTGGGATGTCTATGCTGTTCTGCCAGCTGTGGGGTGGTGTCCACAAGTGCAGTGTAAGCAGACAAAAAGCTGCAAGCATACACAGGGCTTTCTAAGACTGGAAGCTACCTCTCAAATAAAAACTGAAATGACCTAGCACCTTCTGGAGTTCCTTTCTCCCCTTCTTATTTTAGAGGTGGTAAAGAGTCTCAGGGATTGTATTTTCAGAGCTAATCCTTAAAGGAGAGGTAGCGAGTGAGTGACCTGTTTCTTTCAGGATATGTCCACATGTTCCATACAKCATGGTGTCCAGACCTTGAGCTAATGCCAGTCACACTTAGCACACATGAGTGCTGTGTTTCATTGTGCAGCAGAAATACTTCTTTGCTTCTTACTCTTGAGAATGACTTGTTCATGCTCCCTGATGGGGAGAGGCAGTTGCTTTGGGCTAATTGCTGTGTGGAGATCAGGTGACTCAGTGCCTTTCAGCACCAGAGTGCATGTGACCCTTTACTGCAGTCCCTTTCAGCACCAGAGTGCGTGTGACCCTTTCAGCACCGAGGCATGTTTGACCCCCTGATTGCTGTCTCTATTCTGCCACTTCATTGCACGATACAGGTGTGCCTGCATTCCTGTGTGGTATGAAATTAGAGTTTTACTTTTAGAAGGTCCAACTCCTTTCATTTCTTGCCCATAAACCATAAATACTTCAAGTCATAGTTCATAAGTTATACTTTGCTGCATGTGCTTAGCTCTCATTTTATCTAAGATATTGTGTTATCTCTCTCCTGCCCTTCTGAGAAGGGTGACACGTATAACAATAGATGTTAAGAAAACCAAGGCAATTAGCACAGTGGAGCAATTAAAAAAAAAAACCTATTTGCTTTTGGAAAAGGCACTTCTGTTTAGTTYTACTCAAACTGCACTTGGATCTGGAGATGTGCCAGTCCTGTRGTTGGCAGGCATGTGGAAGCTTATGGTAGTGCAGCTTTTCCATCTGTGGTGACCTTGTCTTGAACTAGAAATAACCAAGGCCAGTACAAACCCTGCAATACAGTTGTCCCTTCTCTCKCTCTCAAAAGTCAAATTTTTCTCAGAAGCTGTGGATTTCTTTACTCACTGGAGAGTAAATTAGTTCACAATAAAACCACATGAAGAAGGTTTGTCTGAATGCATTCCTTCACATTACCAAGAAAGATGTTGGAGTTCCTCTAGCTCTTCTGGAGGATCTGCTAGCCCTGCTCTGGGGGTGGTGTGAGGAAGGAAACATGCGGAGCAGTAGGAATTATGTGAGAGCAGGCCTGGGTGTTTCCCCTCTGCATTTTCTTTTCTTAGCAGAAGTGTGGGGCTGTGCCTGCCAATGTGATGGTGCCATCTGTGTTGCACAGCCTGCTAGGCGTTACAGAATTGCACAGAATCAATCTGAAATCACACTGCTAAACTGTGTCCTGGTCATGGTGGCTGCCTGGAGATACAGCTGTGGTACAGCTCTGCAGGAGCCAAGGCAGAGCAGCCTKTGGAACTGCCTCAGCCTGGCACTGCCAGTGTCATCTCAACAGCTAATGGGCATGGAGCTGACCAGATTCAAGCTACTGAAAGGGGTAATTGTTTCATTAAATTAAATTTGTCAGTAAAAATTAAAAAACATAAAAATGAAGATGCAGAGTTTGAGTGTGTGGGAGAACTGGGCAAATYTAATTATGGCAGTGGTATATTTCCTCAATTTAATTTTGTTCTTCTTTGCTATTTGTTGCTTTCTCATTAAATACAACTGGAAGTGACAGTCTGCAGCACTGGAACAAAATATTTTATGCGTAYGTTTTTGAATGGAATTTTTTTGTTTGCATTACAGGAAGTTAGCAATTCAAAATGTAATACCTCAGGACCCATTTGGTAATTTAGTGGCTGAGTTTGCTGGATGTTTTAAGTTAATGGTCATATTTAATGGCTACACATGGTTTGAAGGGATGCTAATACCTTTTTATCAGTATCTTAACAGGGCTTTGGTGCAAAATCTGGACCATGTAGCTCCTGCTTAAGCTTTTGCCATGGTCCTTACTGCATTTTTTTTTAAATATCCAAGTCCATTTCAGGAAGTTTTACTCTATGGAATTGTCATACTTGTATTGAAATGCCTTAAGACACCAAGAAGTTTTCAGGGACATCAAGTAGGTAAGTGTTAGTACATGTGCAAAACATCTGCCTCACTTGTGCTTGCCAGGAGGTAAGTTTAGTTRCACCTGGGCTCTGCCTGTCTCCTGTGGGCTCTGGGCAAACACAGCTGCTGGCAGCACTGAGCTCAGTCTAGACCGTGGCAGCTTTAGAGAAACACYAATGGGAGCAGTGCCCAAATGCTGGGTAAGAGCAGTGGAGTTCAGTCCCAGCAGGTAGTGCTCCTTGCCCTGGCTGGATGACTGCTGTGTGCCTGGGCCCCTGAGTGTGAGGCAGGTTCCTGGGATGGGAGCTGACCCATGCCAGGGGCAAAGACTTGGCCGTGTGCTGGGTGCTCAGCTGCTGAGCTGTGTCTCGTGTGGTCACTGGAAATTGTATGTCTGTAATTGCATGTCCATTTTTCCATCTTGGTACCAGTGCATGTAATACTGGTGATTGGTACCATTAATATGGAGTTATACCATTAGTGATGCCACTATTCAGAAACTCTGTAGGTGATGGTTGCTACAAGCCTAAATATTTGTTCCCATTTTGCTGTGTTAACAGGAGATAAACCTGAAGTTTCTCATGTGTCAGATCTTTTGGTATGGGAGCTATACTTCAGAGGAATGCATTCAGACATTATAGTTGTGGTCTCACTTGAAAGTATTGCTAATTGCAGAGCAAGATTCCAGTGTGTGCAAGCAAAAATACTGAAAAGTTTATGCAAGCCTAAGTGTCAGGTGTGTTTGAGATGAAACCTGCTTAGCTTTCTTTAYTCCCTGCTTGCTCTGAAGGGAGTTCAATGGGAGTGATTTGGTGAGTGTAGATTTAAGGCAGTAGTAAGGTGAGGGAATTCTGATGCTGATGGAAGAGCTGGAAGCTGTTTTCTTCTGGTTTTGAGCAGTTTTTGTCCATATTCATATTCCATATTTTATCCATATTCCAGTTCATATTGCCTGCTATGATTCACTAAGTATTTTACTAGGTGTTTCTGGATTTAATATTTCATATACCCCCATGTGAAACTTAATTGTGTGACGTTTAATAGGCTTAGTGTAGTAACAGAAGTATTGGAGATCCTTGGGTTTACAGGTTGTTTCCTGCTCAACATAGCACGTGGTTTGAATTTATGCTTCTCTGAGCAGGGTGAAAACAGCCCTTTCCCCGCAGAGCCTTTTTAATGAAAAAGAACTTTTACATGATGCTTCAGAGTAATCTTTTCTTTCCAATACACAGCTTTTGGATAGTCATTGCAGTCTGAAAAGTTAACCTATGATTTTTTTTTATGCTCTGCTTTTTGTAAAACAAGAATAATTTGATTCTTTGCCCTTTTTAGATCACTCTTAGAAGTTCTTGTGTGGTTATTGCTGTTCTGTAGAGGTGTAGAGAAGGCATATGGTAAAGACTGATTATTACCTTTTTGTAGAGTTTATGGTTCTTCTCAGGGAGATGCAAATTGAATCACTGGCTTTGTTTAGGATATGGAATGAGATTAGGGGGTGACGTGATCAGAGATGGATAGAGATTGCTAGGGTAAAATTAAACAATGGAGATGTTTTTAAAGGAACAGGCACAGAGGTAAAACTGTGTAGCTGAAAAGGGACGTGTGTGTATGTGTATATGCATCCTTATATATGCATATAGTTATTTATGTAAATATATATATATTTAGATCACTGGGACAATTTTTCATCTCTAGAAGTGAACTTAGGATGCTTTTCAAAGAGCTATGATGTTATCTAGTTTAAACAGGAATCCGTTCTGTAAAGTCTGATGTCTTGCGTAACACAGGGTATTGGCCTGATGATGGCTGTAGTCCCTGAACTGTATTATCTGAGCCTCTTGTAGCTGACAGTACCTTTAGCAGAGACACTGTGCCCCTGTTCTGCTGAGGGATTAGTTCCAGTACAATACAGTGCATTACTGTGCAACCGCTGGCTGGTTTAGCACTCCCTCATTTGACAACTTGTCCCAGTGTGCTGAGGCAGGAGAGATTTAGGGGATTAAGTTTCATGTGTGTGGCCTGGAGGTGCTGCGAAGTACACGTAAACAAGAATTGGGTGTGTTCCTGCTTTGGAGAGGAGGAGAGGGAAGGATGTAAAGCAAAATGCTGTTTGGGAAGTTGCCACATCTAAGGAGATGTGATTGGAAATAGGTAGAAAACACCGGATTGTCTGCAATTAAGAGAGTAGCCTGAAAGACAGGTGGGGTGGAGCCATGTAGAAGACAAAATGGGTGAAGTCAAATTGGTCCTGGAGAAGAATCTCAGTGGCAGACTGCCAGACCACAAGGTTGGGCAAGGAAAGATGACCAGAATGAACTCTTTCACATTTTTAAAGTGTGGGTGCTGCCTGCTATGCTGACAGAAGTGACCACATTAAGATGTGAGAGTAGAAAATGTTTGGCTGTAAGCAGAAAGGAAAAAATCACTTTCCCAATTCTTCTGTGGGATGGAGAAGGAGGAGATGTTCTTATAGGCAGTGCTGGAGCAGAATCTGACTTGCATGAGGATTTCTGTTTGTTGGACCACACATTCAGGGCAAATAGTAAGACTGAGAGTCTTGAGGTGTGGGTGATGCGCTCACACTGTAAGTGGCCAGAAATCAGGTTGAAGAGGAAGAATCTCTTGCTTACTCATTGAGGACATCACATTAGCTTCATGGCAAACTTACCAAGAGAGCTGTATAGATTTCAGAGTATCCCTTGAGGAGGCCTCAGGTTGGGTGATGAAGGTTTCTTGTGCGCACATCCCTTTTGGGAGAAGATGTCATTCAAACCTGATGCAGTCATGATCTGTGTCTGCTACCCCTCAACTCCACAGCAGAATATCGTGTAAGACCAATGACAGAAAGGGAAGGGAGTCGGTCTTTGACGTGAAGCTTCCCTGTTGTGGCGAGTCTTGCTTTGTTTTTCTTTTGTGTTGTGTAAGTGCTGGTGAAATGCTGCTTTTTCTCCTAGCACTGCCTTCAGATTTAGTGGTAAGTTAGGGAGGAAGGACACCATCACCAGTTCTGGATCTCTGAACGTTGTGTTACAGCCCAGGGGAATGGCTGAGCTGSTAAGAAGCTGCTAGCAGTGGCACAGATCCCGCTCAGCTCATGTCTGGCGTGCTGTGTTGCTGTGGGCTGGTTGTGCTGGGCTGATATGTACGGGCTTGCTGTGGTGCAGCTCAGCTCTGGGAGGTGCTGCCTGGCTGCAAGGCAGGACCTGGAGGATTCTCATGGGAAGTCTCAGCCCAGTGACATCGAAACTGCTCGCTTTACATTCCTGTCATCACTGTAATAATTATCATGCAAATCATTGATGTTTTAGGCATGCTGTTCCTTTTCATGGCCACTCAGCCTTTACTTAGTAGCAGAAAGGAGAAATTTATTCGGCACCTGTCATAATTGCGTCAGTTCATCAGTGTAGAATTAATTTTTCTTCAAGTGTAGAATAAAAACATATGAAGAGAAACTTAAAAAAACCCCGTGTCAACATTGTTCTGCAAGTTGATGATAAAAGCCTTTTGGAACAGGGAGAAGTTGTGTTTAAAGCTTTCTTGATGTTGAAAATGTGTTCTCATTCTAGATTTCTAGAAGACATCTTCCTAGGCTTTTTTGCTCTGGAAGGCACTGAGACATACCTCTGGAGCTTTACAAGAGTAAAGAGTTTACCTCAGAGTCCATTTTTGTAAGGACAATTGATGGTCTCTGTACTGGATTAGTGACAGAATAAGAGTGCTTAGTCTGAAAAAGGAGCTTGTCCTCTGACTGACTTCACGGCAGTAAAAGGAGGCAGCAATAACCTACTGAGTAGGCATGTTCTAAATATTGTTTTAGACAGCAAGCTGCAGTGTTTTATTTGCTTGACCTTCCAGTTATGTAGAATGCTTTTAGAAAAGGCATATGATTAACTTTTCTTTGAAGACTTTCTCTACCTAGAAGGAAAAGCTATTTTATTACCAAAATTTCTTTAATTTAGAAGGAAGTAAATGTATTATGAGCTTCTGTACATATTTATCAGATTCTGTGTTCAGTTGACGCCAGTACAAATGGATCAAGTTGGTTGTTATTGAAGGAGTTATGTAAATCCTGTATTACTTTTAGCATTCTTATTTCATTTAAAGAAAAAAAAATTCCTTATGATGTTGTGAGAGACAATGTGACCTATATTACACACTTTGTGTCCTTAAATGCAAATACTAGTTGTAGAAGATTTATGCCTATTTTGCACATCATATAATCTTTAATGATATTTTTCAAAGGTTTACTTAATTTTCACTTTACACTAGAGGGTAAGCTGACAAGGGTGGTACCTCCTGATCATTAATGAAGTTTCCATACTGGAATTAATGTGTGGAAAAACTTTACAGGTAAATTAGGGTTAATCTCTAGTGTCACATGTGGGATATAATAAAACCCTCAGAATGAAAGACCTGAAAAATACTCTTGACAGCAATACACGTCTCTGGATGAAAAATTTCAAGTCTGCAATAAAAAGTAGATACATCATGGCCTGTGAGACTTTTTGTTTTGGTATTTTTTTTTCAAGCAGGATATTTCTAACTTCTTCTAACATGTACATAATTAGTCTGCAACAGTCCACTCAGTTGCTGGAGACAAGCTCTCTCTGTATCAGCAGGTGTTGGCACAGTCACAGTAGATCAGCAGGTAGCTTTGGGCTCTTATGCTCCCATTAGATTTTGGAACAAGTTTTGTATGTTTGGAGTCAAGCATTTGGCTTAGTTTCCTCTGATGGGGGTGTAAATTGTGCGCACTGAAACTGCTCTGTGGTCCAAATCACCACGTGATATCTGAAGGTGTTGGGGAATTTGCTTCAAGGCAGCACAGACTCTAAACAGAGCATTAATGTGCATGTGGCCCTTAAAGCATGGAATATGAGATGAAAATGTGCCTTTGAGTATCTGTGCATGCAGATCTTTGACAGTGTGTAACTGAAAGTAGCCACACTGAAGCTTTATATCATTGGAGGATCTGTATAAAATATTCCATGGTTCTCTTTGTATGTAGCTGTACTGCTGCTTTTTTATCATTCTTATTAGCCTTCCTTGTCACATCTTTTAAGCTATTTTTGGTGTGGGTTTTGTTTGTTTAGGTTTGGTTTGGGTTGTTTTTTGGTGCTGCTTTGGGAACTTGGAAATATTTTTTTTAAAGGTAGCTTTGTAAAGAAATTATTAGTTACTTACAGCTAGAGCAGTGTGTTAAGTGGACCAGAGTTTTTCTTCTTGATAGTTAATCATTAAACCAATTGGAACACAAGCTTCTGTAGTCATTATTAGTTGTGAGGCCTGTACATGAATTCAATTTTGATGAGGCTGCCAGAGTGTTAAGAATGCAGAGGAATTAATAAAATGATAGAATTTAAGAAGTTCAAGCTATATTCTACAAGTTATTTTGTAAAACAAGAAACTGAACAAACTGAAATAAAAGCTGAAATTTGCCTTAGAGGGAAAATAATGAGGAATGAGACATTCTCACCTTTGGAACTTGTTAAATATTGTTCTTTTTCTGTTGTTTGAAGGTARCTTTTTCACTGAAACCAAACATTTCACAGAAGTGTTCTGGCTGTAAAAAGTTCCTTTTCTGACAAAAGGAAAGAAGAAATGTGAGCCTTTTCCTTGCTGTCATTGCTCTCACAGCAAGGAGGCTTTCATTTAAGATGATAGCACAGAAAATTCTGAGTTAGTAGGGACCCATAAGTATCTTCAAGCCCAACTCTTGAGTGAATGGTCCATACAGGAGCTGAGCCCACAACCTTGGCATCACTGGCACCATGCTCTAACCAACTGAGCGAGGTGTTGGTGGATCCTTGCTCCCAAATATCTGTTTAAACTATATTCTGTTTTTTCCCCCACATTGAACTTGTTTGTAAAAAAAAAAAAAAAAGTAAAAATGTCTGTTTTTACAATGAAAGCATGCATAAGTTTGATAAAAATGAAAAGGTTGATTTCCAAGTCTGAAACAACATATAGAAGTGACTCTTCAGTAATGCATAATATACATACAGAAACATTCAGGGTTCTGGGCAGGTCATCAGCTTGAAGTAGGTGAACCTTCAGAAAAGTTGGTGCCATTTTGCATGAGCAGTTTTATGGCTGGGGTTCTCATACAGTCAGTAGTGTGGCTCAGACAACCTTTCTGGCTTGGTGAAGAAAAATTCTGAGTTTTCAGTCGTTAAGAAGTTTTAAATCCCTTATTTGTATTGTATACTCATCTTTTTGATGATGAGAATTTCTAATAGTTCTTTTTATCTCTTCCAAAACAGAATTAGACCACAGTTAGCCAAAGAGAAGATTGAAGGATGCCATATTTGTACATCTGTCACACCTGGTGAACCTCAAGTGTTCTTGGGAAAAGATAAGGCCTTCACTTTTGATTATGTCTTTAACATTGACTCACAGCAAGAAGAGATCTATGTACAGTGCATAGAAAAGCTGATTGAAGGTTGCTTTGAAGGCTATAATGCCACTGTCTTTGCTTATGGCCAGGTAAGCTTCCCAATTTTATTTTAAAGTGGTTTTTTGAAATAAACAGTTTTTTGTGACTGATTTTTCTCTTAAATTTCTGAATTCRTTAATCTGGTTTTTAGCATCTTGGGTTTATTTTCAATGAGTTATCCTGTAGAGAAGTGTTGAGTTTATATAGRTTCTGTTTAGACTGTCAGTTGAAACAAGGAATATATATAGGCTGCAGATTTGAATTTAATAGTAATACTGAAAATGGTATCAGTCCATATAATTCCTGAATTCATCTCAGTGCAGTAATACAAATTATTGACTCAATCACTCAAACTATAGAGGTAGGTTGTACTGAGATTCTTTTCTGAGCAACTTTTCAACCTAATGCATTTTTAGAGACTTTTGGGAATAGGAGCTTTTAAAAATAGATCCTGGGGAACAACATCAGGCCACATTGTTTGCTTGTGGGCAAAATGTAGAGATCAGATTCCAAAGTCAGACAACTTTTTGTAGACACTCTTTTAGTACACTGGGCACACTCAAAGCTGAGCACAATGTGGAGAATGTGTTCTTGTCTTCTGAATATTCCTGTATGAACTGACTGCATAAAATGTGGTCTTGGATGCTGAATTTCACYACTGTGAGGTGTTGCATCTCAAGTTAGCCAGGTGAAGTCTATTCCTAGTCAAACAAAGCAGTTTGCAGATCCAGTTTAGCAGATTATGTTCAGCTGGGTGATCCTATCTTTGTCTCAGACTTGACCCACTAATTAAGTGAAAACACGACACTACCTTGTCTTCTATTGGACTTCACATTTAATTAGATTATCTTCCAAGTGAAGCCAGAGCTTGTATTCTTTAGTATAAAGTGAGGACAATGGGAAATAATACCTGAGATATTCAGACATCTTAATTAAGGGAGTCATTTGATCTACTTCTGTAAAGAATTGCAAATGCTGCTTTTACCTCCAAAATACAGGCTTTAATTAACAGCCTTGGTTGGAAACATTAACTCATCTTTTGACCTAGTGGTGATAGCTCAAGGCTGATGTAAGCTGGTATGGGAAAGTTTTTAGGGCAAGGGTTATGAAAGATTGAACTGCTCTCTACCTTCTTGTATGTGAACTCTGGATAAACAGTAGAGTTTGTCCAAATTCTGCTGCTTATCCATTTTTCAAAGTGACCTGTGATGTGTGTAAATATTGTAAAGATGGCAGATTGATGTGAGCACTAGTTTTCAAAAACTGTATTTCTGTGATGATTTGGTACTATTAACATGTTCTAGTGACTACTCCTTTTTCAAATTAGACAGGTGCTGGCAAAACATACACCATGGGCACTGGGTTTGATGTCAACATAACAGAAGAGGAACAAGGCATTATATCACGTGCTGTTAAGCACCTTTTCAGATGTATTGAGGAAAAAAAACAAGGTGCTATTAAACAAGGACTTCCACCTCCAGATTTTAAAGTGAATGCACAGTTCTTAGAGGTAAATATGATCCATATTTGTGTGTTTAACTACTTTGTGGGTTTTTTCGGTTGTTGGTGTTTTTTATTTTTTTTTTTTAGAAAACCAGTTAAATATTTTTCTGGTTGCTTCTTTTAATTTTTTTTCTCCCAAGATGTTCTGAATTTATCTTCAAAATTTCTAAAGGAAAATTTATGGGATTTGCTTTAGCTCTTCAATTAATGAAAAAGTCTTTTTATCTTATTCCAATTATTTTACTGTTTCCCTTTATAGTGTTTGAGGTATTAGAAATAGTTATGTTTGTCATCACTTATCCCTTTCTGTTTGTTGGGCCTGTTGCTCTTGCCTATTGGTAATTCTTGACAAAACTTTAAAACAATAACTTATAAAAAACCCCCTAATTGTACTTTGTGACTTCAAGTAGYGACCCTGCTTTGCCTGCTTTTGTCACTTTTCCATAGATTTCTTTAGCTTTCAAAATCTGTTCAGAAGACTTTCTTTGACCAAAGAAGAAGCCTAGCATGAAAACACCTCTTTCTGCAATTCCCACTGGTTTAGGATTGGGCTTTAAGTGTCACTGTTCACTTCTTAGACCCAGAGAAAAAAACCCTGGTCGGGACTGTGGCAAAGCTGCTCCCCTTGTGTTTTGTTTTAGACACAGTTACTGGTAAAGGGGCCATAACATCTGTGATCTCTCTGACCTGCAGCAGCTGTTGCTTTATGCCCTGTAGGTTTTATACTGTGTCTCCTGACTGTGGAACTGCTTTTTAAATTGATTGTTTTGGGTGTAACATATTTACATTTACTACCAACCTGCAAAATCTGATACTTCAGRCACACAGAGAGGCAGAATCAATTTTAGGAAGAGCAAGTGTAAATTTGTTTTGCTTACTTCAGTATGTACAACTTTATCTACTTTGGGGGTGGAAATCCCCACTTTCATATTACGCATGAGAAAAGCTGTTGGTTTTATTACTGCTGAAGTAAASTAAGTCCTTTAATCATAGATTCCTATAACTGTTTCAAAGATTAACAAGCTGGCATTAGTTTTGTGTTGCTCTAGGTTTGTCGTTGCTATCCTTATGCAGAACTTTTTGTTGCTCTGGCTAATATTTGCCTAGAGAGAGTTGGCTTGAGCATGTGCTGTGGGAGTGCTTTGTGCACCAGGGAGCTGCAGCTTTGCTTAGGCAGCTGCAACACGAGTAGCAGAAGGAGCAGTAACCAGTGTGGTTTCTGAATTTATTGTGTTTTTTGACATAACATTACAAATACGACTGAGTCCCAAAATACCAGGCAGTGATAAAATGTTACAGTGAGAATAGTATGAAGAATTGCAGCCACTACAGTGTATTTCAGCTGAACTGTACAGACTGAAACCTGTCTTGTTTATCTAATTTAGAGAAATGTTAAACTATGTTTATAGTAATTTCTTCCTTAACAAAATGTCATTTTTGTTGATAGATTTTTTTTTTTTTATTTTACTGAGGCTTTCCCAGAAGGAGCCTTTTGATATTATACACTATTCTTGTATCAAAAAGTATCCCCTTCCTCCCATCCTATCTACCATTAGAGCTGGATTGCATAAACAATAATTTAGTGATTTAACAAGTTGAAGCAAGATTGTATTTTTGGAATAACTTTGAAGTCTTACAGCTGGATAACTGTTGGGAACAGTGACTTCTGTTTGCTACTTTCTTGCCTTTCTTTAGTTGGCTGTAGTCTGCCTCCCTTAACTCTTTGCCYTCCTGCATTTTCAAAAGACAGGCATATGCAGTCCCATCCAATTGCAGGTGCATTATCAGGATCTGCTCTAAATTATGGCATCAGTTTGTTTGAACTCATGAAGGTAAAACATTAGTGAGAAGATTCCTATCTAGAATATCTATGTCTAATAATTAAATATAATTATTTTTTTAATATGTAAAAGATTAAAAGTTTGRAAAATGCTGAGCTTTTTCTTCTCAGGGATGACTTCTTGCTTTTGAGAGGAGAAAGTCACTTTCAGTGTTATGAGGAAGTACCTTGTGTGAATAGAGGTCTGTTGTGGTGGTTCTTTGGCTGTTACCTAGGGATTTTGATCAGGATTGAATTAGTCTGGGCTGAGCTTTGCTGACATGAATTAGTATAACTAAATTAAAGATCCTTGACATGTTCCAGTGTACACAGGCAGRTATTTGAGCCATGAGATTTCCAGTGGGATGGTGTTTTTTCTGGGTGGTTTCTCTGGTTTTTCCCCCCTGATACCTTCAACTGGATCTAGAGGCTTTGCATAAAGCTCAGAACATACTTATGGAGTGCAAAAGCCCTGCTCAAGAAGCCATGACATAGTATTTTTGGACCTATGTTTGGTGTCTTTAAGAAGCAGTTTGCATAGAAACTATGTCAAATTTGACTATTATWTGTCAAATTCCTTCCTGGGCAGGAAGAATTTATCTAAATGAGAGCCATAGMATTGTGGAGGTGTGAGAGAGGAGATGAGGAGAGGTGTAATGGCAGGGAGAGCAAGTGGAGTGAGTTGGAAGAGTTTGGAGCATGGTGCAGCCAACTGAATTCACAAAAGAAAAGCCCAAGGTTAAATCTGAAGACAGCAGGTGCCTGCCACAGAAACCACTCTTGTTCTTCTGGCACCAAATTCCTCCTCTTCTCTGGTCCCACCAAAGAACTTTATCTCAGATCTGGCCATGTGGAGGAAGTTACCTTGTCTTTGGATGGCATAACAGGAAGTTGTGCAGGTCACTTAATTTGCWGCTGCTCTGTCACCTTGTTGTCCTTGTAAGTTTGGATGTTTCACATCTTTTGGAAGCTGGGACATTTGGATTTTTACAACTTCTGGTATGTGCCATGCACRGATTTGTTAATCATGGGAGGAATCCCTTCTGAAAATGATATTTTTCTGTCTTTTTCTTCTCCTCAGCTTTACAATGAAGAAATCCTTGATCTGTTTGATACCACACGTGATATTGATGCAAAGAATAAAAAATCWAATATTAAAATACATGAAGATTCTGCAGGAGGAATTTATACAGTGGGCGTTACAACYCGAACTGTGAATGGAGAATCTGAGGTGATAATTGGAAATAAATTACACTGTAGTGTGTGTGCCAAGTAGATTCTAAAAATATCTGTTTGCTTTGATGAATGGTTAAAAATAGAGTTCATGCTAGCTAATACCTGTCTTCTGAAGAATTTAAGTGTAAAAGCTAGCTAAAATTTTATTTTCTAATTCTTTGTAGCCTTAAATCTGACATGTTTGATATTAAGTGCATGTCACTTTCATTTAAAGCTAGGAACAGGCTTTTGTTCGTAATATAATTCTGCTGGGAGAATTTTGACATATATGTAAATCTGATCTCCCAAATCTTGTGTATTTTTTCTTTGAGAGGAAAGCTTCGCATTATGGCTGATGTGAAATAAAGTGCTATTCATGTACTCTGCAAATCTGAATATAAATGTTATTGTGCTTTTCTTTTGTACAAGAACTAAAAAATATGTTTTTTGCCTCAGATGAATGAAGACAACTATGTTACGATGTTACGACTAGGGTACAGTAAAGAGAGAAATATGAATATTTAAGTATTTTCTTACAGAAATCACAAAAAATACTTTGTTTATTCAAGGATCTTTGCTCTCTCTTTTTTTT
>CADDXX010000087.1:1230055-1308195 GCA_902810485.1 Alauda arvensis | reverse complement strand
TTGTATATAGGAGCTGAATTCGTAGCAAAGAGGGAAAATTTAGTCATATATCCAAAGCAGTGTTATAGGAACATTTTTCCTTTAGCCAGCAAGGGATGCAATGCAGTTCTTGCCTGTTTTCCAGATGATGCAGTGCTTGAAGCTGGGGGCTCTGTCTCGGACCACGGCCAGCACTCAGATGAACGTGCAGAGCTCGCGGTCCCACGCCATCTTCACCATCCACCTGTGTCAGACCAGGGTCTGCCCCGCGTTCAACGCTGTACGTGCTGCTGCTGCTGCTGCACTCCTCTTGGGTAGCCATTTTTCAAAATGGGGATAGTTCTGGCAGCCACTGCTATTTGAATTGCACTTAGCAAGGGTGCTGYAGTCATCATAATGCTTGATGAATTTGCTAAGCATTATAATAATTTGATTTAATCTGTGCATCTGTAACCATTCTCCAGCCAGAGGCAACCATAAGTTCAGACTCTTACWGGAACCTACCTATTCTGCTCTAGTGCTTCCTTCACTATTTTGTTGTGACATACACAAGGGAGAAAGTTAAAATATAATTTGTCTTTAATTGGGAAAGCACATTTAAGTGTCTTAGCAGTTAGTGGGTTTAAACTTGCRTTAGCTAACTGAAACTGCTTGGATATTTCAGATTAATTGTTAATAAGGTGCAACTAGAAAAGCATTAAATTCTGAGGCTCAGTGAGTGAGTGAATATATAGCTATTTTAAATAGCTATATATTCAGGGTGCACGTATTTTATTAAATCTGTGCACCTGAAATTSAGACTATGAATGAACACGGAGCTATTCTGTAGAATATTCTTCATGTGACTGTCCAGTCTTGTAAAGGGGAGAGTTCTGAATAAATCCACATTACTGAAAACTGCAGTACCTTCAGGAGGACTTAAATTGAATACTCTAAAGGTCTTTTGCATATGCTTTTAAAATATTAAATGCTATCTGGCTAGCATCCTAACCATAGATATCACATTTTTAAGCATGTGGAACAGTGAGTTGGATTTGCAGAGCTTTTTATGGGGTTGTGTTTTTTTGGGTTTTTTTTTTGTAATACTACAAATAATCATTTGCAGGCAAAATGAGTGTTCCTTCCTGGTCCTTTGTGGTATGTAGACCTGCTTTATACACCTGCCTAAAAACACTTTGTTTTCCATGCTGGAATGGCATTTAGTGGTGTGGTCAGCTGTCCTCACTTGGGAGGGGTTGGCATCACACTCCAAGCCCACACAGGGCAATTCAGTCACTGCGTGTTGACACTGCTTGGAAATTTTTGTTGCAAACTACCTACTGGAGAATGAGAAGTCATCTGGGAGCCCGTTTCCTGCAGCCTGCTGGCACAGCAGTCCCTCTGTGCTGGTGCACTTGCAGCCTTCTTCACCAGCTGAGCTGCCCCAGGGGACTGCTGCCTGGCTCTGCCTCTGTTTTTACAGAGGCTTGTGTCAGAGGAAGAGGTGGCTGTCTTCTGCCTTATGTCAAACTGTTTTGTTTCTGCTTTTCTTGGGAGATATGCACAAGATAATCTGACTGTGGAGCTGGGCATTTCTAAATCCTTAATTTGTTAAGACAACRCCCTCTTCTTTCCCTGTGGTGTTTAGGAGAGTGGAGGATAGACCTGATATTGTCCTCTGAACGCTCCTGGAATCTAAATTAATACAAGCTATTATTGGGTGGCYAGGGGAGATGTAGCTCAAGTTTCTGTAGACAACAGTTTTGGGAGACCTTTGTTACTAGGGCAACACAGTTTCTMCTTCTCGGATGACAGCCTTGGCCGTGCCCCCTCTGTGCCCGGTGGCCCGTGCCCAGGGCTGGCAGGCAGCCAGGGCTGCAGTGCACAGACATGCTCCTGGGGCTCTGCTCATACCATCCCTGCTGCTTGGAAGTTTCTGGATGTACATTTCACTTGCTAAGTGAAGGAGAGTGAAGGGATGCATTAATCATGACTTTGAGCGCTGGGAATGAGAGTGTGGCCCCAGAGTGTAAACATTAAAATAACAGAAATAATGATTCTTGGTCCTGTGGAAGTGGCGCAGTTCCTGTTCTCTTCTGTTACTGCTACAAAAGGAGGCATGAAATATTTAACTACCATGAGAATGGTTTGGTCTGCAGAGACCTGCATTGCCCCTTGCAGTAGTGAAGGGAGCTGTAGGCTAACTGGCCRAGGACRTAAAGGTCACCACAGCATACCTGAGTGTCTGCGTTTGGCTTTTTGATTACTTTAGTTTAGTTTTTTTTAAAGACTTTTCTGTGTTTTCTMTGCTGAATGTGATTAGAAATTCCTAATAAAGCTTGTAGTTTGGGYTGTGAGATTTTCTTAWGAATCCAGTATACACTCAGGATATRCTTATTGTCTGACACCATGCCAAGTTAGTAGAAATTGGGTTTGCAATGGTACCTTACCAGTAAGGTCTAGAAGTGAGTGATTTAAAGAATTTTCTCATTGTGGTGCTTTCCTGACAATAAATCCAGCTACACTCAGAGTAAAATAAAAGTCTACAATGAATGGTAGAACCAAACTAATAGACAGGAAAAAAAGGTTGGGATTGTCCAATGAAAAAGGATGGTTTTCCTATTGTGCTTAGGGATGTTGAAGTGGAAAGCAGCTGAGGCTGTGGTACCTGCCCCAGTGCAGTGTGTTCCTGGGCAGCCTCCCTGCACTGAAATAGGCTTGCAGCWAGTGCCAGTCATTACCTGAGGGAGRAAGGTGGAAGGGAGAAAGGAACCTCTTATTTTTCTCTTGTTCCCTCTATGGTTCTTATTTTCTGAGGAAGTCAGAAGTGCTAGTGGAATACTGACTGCTAGGATAAATGGCTTCTGACAGTAATTCCTAAAGAAGGTTGAAGAGTCATCCCACAGGAAGGCTGGTGATGGGGTTTAGGGAGGTATAAAATCACCATATCTTTCAGCTATTTGGCAGGTTTATGAACCAGGTGGTTCTGATGATTTTGTGGGATAATAATGTGATTAAAGTTTCCTTTTAAAAATCAGTTTCTTTTGACAATCGATTCAAGAGTGCATTCTAAGAGAAACACTAATGTGTTGCTCACYTTGCTGGAGACTTCCATATTTTAATAGATGTGTCTCCTCATTTCTTCATCAAGAAGCAATGGTAGCTTGTACTTAAAGTGATTTGTATTCACGGACATCTAGAACTGGGTCTTCAAGAATGATATGTTAGTACATATGATTAAAATAGAGATAGTATGTTTTCAAAATTCTGCTGTTTAAAAAGAATGAATTAGGAGATGGTCATGGTAAAGAGATAGTTTTGTAAATAATTGTTGACTGAACTTTGCAGATGTTATTGTGAAAGATCTCACCAAGCTTTGTGCGTTCTTCTTTGCTTCAGGATAATGCCACTGATAACAGGATAATATCTGAATCTTCTGAGATGAATGAATATGAGACTCTTACTGCCAAGTTTCATTTTGTTGATCTGGCGGGATCTGAAAGGTTAAAGCGAACAGGAGCTACAGGAGAAAGGGCAAAAGAAGGCATTTCCATCAACTGTGGACTAGTAAGACTATACAACTATACAATATAATGTAAAACAACCCCAGGCAAAACACTTAGAAATAAAATGTATAACTTATAGCTTAATATTTTTTTTGGTCTGTGTACTGGCTTGCTATGTAATTTTTTAATTGACTGTAATAAATGTTTTACTTAACACTAAACTACGCTGAAAAGTAGAACTAGTGATTGTCAGTGGAGATTAGTTTCATGTCTTTGTTTTGTGCTACATGGCTGTGTGGAGGCTCTGTGAGTCTCTTTAAAACTTCAACTTTTTAAATTAAGGCACAAAAATACACATCTCTTCTGTATGTGAAAACATGTCCCATTTTTCCTGGGCTATTGTCTGGTACCAGTTTTCTGGAGTATTGTGCAATTGGAGTTTTCTCAGTGATTCTCTTGTCATCATGACATTGGTTATTTTCTGTAGTTCTTCTGGTTATGTTATATTATATAGAAGAGAAAGAATATTTAGTTCAATTTCATCATTGACATAAGCACAAAGCCAGCAGGACTTGGGGGACCTGGATAACACTGTTGTGTCACTAACAAAGAGCACATAAAGTATGTGGAGGTGAAAATCGGTGTGACGTAACTAATATAAGATCACAAAACATTTATCTACAGTGAAGTCCAGCCCTCAGTTTTGTGGARCAGATGGAAAATGCTTTAAATCCTTCAAAGCAACAGGCGCAGCATGGGGTGTGTGCAGTTCTCCATCTGCTGGTGGCAGCTGCACTATTTCCAAAGCAAGAACTTGTAGTGCAGGGCGCCACCTAAAGCCAAGTCCTTCCATTTGACTGAAGTGTGTGCAGTTCCACATCAAAATAATTTCACAGCTCAATGTTCGATTGTTTATAAACATTCTTTAGACACTCTTAGTAATGAAACAGGATRGCTATGGACTACAAGCCTTTAATTTCAAGTCTTAAATGCTCAAATCATCATCAGACATATTTTGCTTTATAACTGTATAGTACTAAAWTCTGGGGTTTTTTTTCATCATATAAATGCCCCATATTTTCTTCTAAATGTAGCATAAGGCAGATTGAYAAAATAAATTTGAAAAATTTCCAAATGTAAAATACAGAAATCTTCAGAAATATGCTAACTTTCATGAGTATATTACTTTTCTCACAATATGATGACTCCAGTTTATATGTGTTTTAAAACAAAAGTACACAGGAGCTGATTCTGATTTGTGTTACGTGATTTGGTGTTTTGTAGCTGGCACTTGGCAATGTAATAAGTGCACTGGGAGATAAAAGTAAGAAGGCAACTCATGTACCATACAGAGATTCAAAGCTTACAAGGCTACTTCAAGACTCTCTTGGGGGAAACAGGTATGAAAATTGGAACATTTTATGCATTTCATTGTGAATGAGCACAAATAAGAACATAATCTGCAGAAAGTAAAATGAACATTAAATGTCAATAAAAATCTTGTTGGAGGAAAGTTCTGGAGATAAATTGTCATGAAAATAGTGCTGTCAATGGAAGAAAAAGATTTTTAAGAGATTTTTGCTTTGTTCTTTTCAGTGCTGTTGTTATTTTACTAGACAGGAAGCTTCAGGTTATTTAGAAGTTGCCATCTTCAGGCAAGTTCTTCCCATGAAAATAGCTGGAGATTGTAGATAGTGCAAATAGTAGGGTTTGTTTACAGCRTATTTTAAAGCTGTGATGAGTTTCTCCTTTAGAGGTTGGGGGTTTTTTTGTTGCTTTGTTTTTTAAATGTCAGTGAATTGTTTGCTCTGACTCCSACACACAGGAGCTTGGAGTCAGTTTACCACAGTCACTTCCATCTTTTTGGAGATTATGCATCAGCCTGGGATGCATCTGTTCAGTTATCTGATATAGTATTGCAGCCCAATAAAAACAAATCAGTCTTTTACCAGGGTTGTTTGTATGAACCATTTGTAYACATTCTGCACATACAGTGAAGGGAAGCTTTGACCTCTGAAGGCTTTATATAAGGAAACATTAACAAATTTATTAAAATAATACAAATTTTGTATTTGTAATGCTAACATGTAAAAATATGAGAGACCACAGCTGAGTATATTTTAGTAAGGTAGTACTGGTGTTCTTTTGTGGGATCCGRTATGTTCAGGAGATAGGAAGTTTTTCACAAAGGTGTAGGGAGAAGTGGGAGAAAATTCTCAGACTGTTGCTATGCTCTTCAGAGAGGTAACTTTATTAAAAATTTGAAGCTCTACCTCATACTGCAAAGAGCCAGAAAAAAACTACTAAAATAAGGGCTAGAAACTTTCAAAAGTGCAAAAAGGAGAAAAAAACTCCAGAATTAAAAAAAAAAAAATCAGAAATTGAACAGCATAGCTTTTCTAAGCTCTTTCTGTAAATAAATGCAAAAAGTACCTCATTACATTTTTTATCAAATACACCAGCTAGTGAGCGTGGCTTTTTCAAACTCTCTGGCTGCAGCCGAGCCCCGCACAGACACTCCCTGCTCCTGGGAGACAGTTACAAGGGTAGAGACAGTCACAAGGGTAGAAGGGAGGAAAGTCAGGGCTTAACACAATAATACTTTATTAGGTAAAGCAGAATTTGTATATGCAAGCAAAGCAAAGGAAATCATTCATTTCCCATGGGCAGGCAGGTGTTCAGCCATTCCCAGGAAAGTAGGGCTYCATCATTCCTTATGGTGACTTGGGAAGGCAAATGCTGTCAGTCTGAATATCCCCCTCTTCCTCCTCAYTGCCCCAGCTTTATATGCTGAGCATGATTCCATATGGGATGGAATATCCCTTKGGTCAGTTGGGCTCAGCTGTGCCAGCTGTGTCCMCTCACAGTTCCTTGTGCACCCCACTGGTGGAGCAGTCTGAGGAGCAGAAAAGGCCCTGCCTCTGCTCAGCAGCAACTCAAACATAGCTGCATTATGGACCCATAGTYGKTGTTACCAGCACAAATCCAAAACAGCCCAAACCAGCTGCTGTGAAGAATTGCTTCTCTGTTGTATGTCACAGCCAAAACCAGCACAAATGTACAGATAGCAAATGCTTACCCAGATGCTTTTAATGATAATTGTATGTATTCCTTCTGTCTTTTTCTGATTCATGAGAATTGTGTGTATGCCTTCCTTCCCCCTAGTTTTTTGTATGTGGCATACATGCGGAGAAATCTCAAATCAGCACTTTGCTCTTAACAAAGATTCTAAAATACATATTTAAATAGAAAACCCTCATGTTTTTAGTGGTTTCTTATCTGGGCTTTGGCAATCAAAATGCATGGAAAAGCTGAATTTTAACAAATATGCAGTTTTTTTCTTCTGGAGAATCAGATTTAGATTTCTTTAAGCCTGTTCTGTAGCCTTCCAACTTCCACCCTTGGTATAACTGTCCACGTTATTGTTTCTCTCTTAACAAATACTTAAAGAAATTAGCTAGTAATGATTTGGGTTAGGTTGTAGTAAATTCTGAGTTAACAAAGATAAAAATATTATATCACTGTACTATTCTCACAATAATTCTTATTTKAAGTATAGTGCTGTAACAGTTCTGAAGCAACACTTAAATATTAATGTTTCTTGAATTATTAAAAGAAAAATATGGAACATTGGTATTTTAAGAGGAATGTTATCATGTGTAATATGAAAAATTAAAACCTTCCTAACTTCAGGAAACAGGGGAGCAATTTAAAGAAATGGTGACATAAAGGAAGTAGAACAATGTCAAAAAACCCTAGTCCACTTTACAATTCAGATAGGAAACTGGAGTTCAGGTTCAGTTTTCAAGATGGACRCATAGCAGAACCAGTCCTCTGAGGTTTAGAAAAATAAGCRCATTCTCAATGTCAGAATCAAAAAYTTTATTCCTAAYATTGCATGGCCTTATCTTGGGGACTTGATATTTCTTTTGGAGCATGGAATATGTTCTCATCCTGCAGTAATATACCATGATGGGTAGGGAATGTTGTAGGAAACTGAGAGGAGGATGGTTGTTCATAGGTCTCTTGGGCCAAGAGCTGAGGTCCTGCTGCTTTTTGTTGTAGAAAGTTGCTCTAAGTGGCGATGTTAGGAAACGTGGCGTAGATACAGTTACAGATATAGAGTGCTAAGGGTAACTCCTAGTTTTGGGCTTCTGTTGGAGAACAGTTGCACTTGGAGATAAGTTGCAGTGGGGAATTCAGCCAGTTTTGAACCTGAAGTAGAGAGCAGGCATATTAAGCATATATGGACTGGTAAGATGAACATTTTGGCATCTTTCAGATGAAGTAGGTATGCAACTCAGGAGTTACGTTAGACAGTCCTGATGGCTGCATGATCCAAATCACTGTCTAGGAATTTAGGCTGACTGTAAATTCCTTAATCTCAGTTTATGTATGATTAGGCAAACTGAAGTAATTTGAGAAACATTTCTGGAAACACCCATTAATTGCTTTTACAGTTTCATGTGTGGAACAAATAATAATCTACTATCTCCTATGCTATGCTAGGAAGATACAAGACGTAGCACCTGCTGACCTTTGTAGTTCACAGTTTGCAGTGAGCTAGATGCAGAAATATTTTCACAAACACTATGAAATTCCTATTCTTGTTTCACCTTCTGCCTGAGGACCTGTTAGCTTCTCTCTGCTCTTTCTTGGTGTGTAATGCTGGCCTGTGTTTGTGACTTGCAGTCAAACACTCATGATAGCGTGTGTGAGCCCTTCAGACCGRGACTTCATGGAGACGCTGAACACGCTGAAGTACGCCAACCGGGCACGGAACATCAAGAACAAGGTGATGGTTAATCAGGACAGGGCCAGCCAGCAAATAAATGCTTTGCGCAGCGAGATTGCACGGCTGCAGATGGAACTCATGGAGTACAAAACAGTAAGTTTTTCCTCTTAGGATTTCTTCTGATTTAAAATGTTTATAATTCTATAGCCTTTTTTTTTTTTTCCCCTGTTGACTACTTCCACTTCATACGCTGAAAACATTGGAATTTCAACCCTGACGTAAGCAACACTTAATTCCAGTGATTACCAGATGTTCTTAGAAAACGTAGATTGTATCCCCAAAGAAAAGAGATGTGAGCCAATGTCAGTGATATTTACTGATGATGCATGCTATTTGCTTTTTGGAAGGCAATGAGAAAGTCACTTCCAAAGCAAAAATGACCAAATCATGACTTAGATTGATGCATAAGTGAATGTGTACAGTTATTGCATTTGAAAACTTACTAGACAGCTGAAACAGTTTGTGTTTTAAAAATGCAATCYCAATTATATAAGGCAAATACTCATGTCTGTTTCTTCCTGAAGTTCATTCAGTGTTTTCAGCAAWAAAGCCAAATCCTGTTGTTACCAAACAGGATTGCCTTTWRYTTTTTTTSAGATAGTATTCTGATTTGATACAGTGTTATCTTCTCATTTTTTAACCTCTTCAAGAACTTGCATTTCAGCCTAAAGTTGAATTACACCAAACCCAGATGCTAAGGTGTTAGTCCAGATATTAGTCTTTTGAAAACGATCCCTTTATCATTGTTTTAAACTCTTAGAGATATTATCTTGTGCTACAAGTGTCTGCTTGGAGTTCTACATCATCTGTRGGTTGCATTTATGAAGTTAGAATTTTTTTAACTGTAGGTCAGCCTTGACTAGTAATAAAATTGTTTTGCTTTCTTAAAGGGTAAAAGGATTATAGATGAAGAAGGTGTTGAAAGCATCAATGACATGTTCCATGAAAATGCAATGCTGCAAACAGAAAACAACAACCTGCGTGTCAGAATTAAAGCAATGCAAGAGACTATTGATGCTCTTAGAGCCAGAATAACACAACTTATGAGTGATCAGGCCAACCAAGTGCTAGCCAGGACAGGTGAGCTATGAATGTGCATAAACTGCTTCAGAAGTTCATGAACTTAAAGTAATTATATGTTCTTGCTTCATTGGTCCCTTGGAATGAAGTGATGCCTTTTTATTATCAATGTAGGACCTTCTTTGGCAGAGATAGGCCCCCATATGATTATTTCTTCTGTTTCTGGAGTGTTTTTTCAATAATAGAAATAGTTTGGTACCCTAATTAGACCATCCATTTAGAAATGTGGACAGGAAACATGAAATAATATTTTTGTATAGAAATTATTTGTATCCGTAGTCCCTGTGGTGGTTTAACAACCAGACCAAATAAATTTAACTCCAAATAAGTAATTTTGATTTAAACACCGCTAAAATGCGCTAATATGGAAAACAAGTTACTGGTAGTCATGTGGTGATCACATGAGAGAGGAACAAAAAATGTAATTCTGTTTAAAAAGCAAAGCTATTTTACAAGTAGGATTTATGTGTGTAGCCCATATGACTGTTTCCCTTTGCTGGTTCCTTGTGCCTAGTAGCTACATTCAGATATTTATATTGTTATTGCCCTTTCTTAATCTTTCTCTTCCCTCATTYCCCTTTTCTCTCTGTCCTTCAAAGGGGAAGGAAATGAAGAAATTAGCAACATGATTCATAATTATATCAAGGAAATTGAAGATCTCAGGTATTTGCATAATATGTATTTGGACAATTTTTAGTAAAAAAAAATATAGAAGCATTAGCAATTCTTCAGCTGTTTTTTCTGTTTGGTGATTACTTTAGGAGAGTGGTCCTTCAGATTCTGAGACCATCTGGTGTTTCTCTTGGATCCAAAAATGTGAAATATTAGCGATCAAACTGACAGTAGAAATGAGAGTAAGATGTTTCCTAAATTATGGTGATAACTTAATATTGTTGTATCAAGGACAGTAAAACTGAGAACAATTCTTTTATAACTTTATAACATMATGAAAAAATGATAGCACTGAGAAATTACTTGTTTAAGAAAATACGATTTAAAAAATTTTTCCTTTTAAAATTCAAAATATTTTAGATCCTAAAAATCCTAAATATTTTAGATATTTTTATTTATCTGTGTCTTGGGCATATACTGTTCAAAAATTATCTGGCCTACCTTCAGTTAGTATTAGAGTTATCGTTTATCTTTCATATACTTAAGTATATTCATAAAGCATATTCAGGTATGTATCTGTGTGTGTTTATATGTCTGTGTGTATGTTCATACAGATATATTTTCATGTATTCTGTCTAGGTTAGATGATGTATATACAATATATACAACCATTGTGTAAAATGGTATTTTAAAGGAATTTACTACATTGTGTTTTTTAGACTTCACCTTGGTTTGTAGTTTCTTTTTAGATTGAATGTAATGCATTGAAGTTATAAAGGCAAAAGAGCGTACATCTCATGTACTGACAATACTTGTAATTCTTGGTCTACAATTCTTTTTTTTTTTTTTTATTAAGAGCAAAATTATTAGAAAGTGAAGCAGTGAATGAAAATCTTCGACGCAACTTGTCAAGAGCTTCATCGAGAGCCACGTACTTTGGTGGACCATCAGCATTTTCTGCTTCTATGCTTTCCTCAGAAAAAGAGACAATGGAAATTCTAGATATAGCCAAGAAAGATCTAGAAAAGCTGAAAAAAAAAGAAAGGAAAAAGAAAAAGAGGTGGTGTATGAATTATAATGCTATTTGTTTTCTCTTTCTTAGTAAAAAGGCCTATTTTTTTAACRACTGAGACTTAAAAAGGYTTGTTGTGTGGGTTTGGATCCTAAWCTGCTGTTCCTTCAAACCCTTTTACATGTTGAAGTTATGGTTTTTCTTTTGAATCTCTTCTTCCAGTGGAGTGTGCAGTATTTGTAGGATGAATGTCTCCTTTGTAATGAACTTTTCTGTGTAATTATGCACAACGATAAAAGCACAGGTACTCTCTTAAATTCCGATCTTTAAAAAAATTTCTTCTAAAATGCACCTGAAATTTAACAGAAGTTTGAAAAAAGTATAAATTATTTTCAACTCTATGTCAAAACTGAAACAGCTTTCTGAAGAGAAGATATTCTGAATAACTGGGGATTCTTTGGTAGCTGTTGGAATGGCTTCTTTTGCTGTTTCTTTTTCTTCTATGAATGTTTTTTAATTTGAAGTTTCCTAATTCTCTGTAACGTCATGCTTTGCTGGTTTTTTTGCTGTCCAACTTCTCATCTGCTAAAATCCTCATAACACTGACATAAATGCCTGTTTAGATAGCAGTTAGTGCAGCAAGGCTTTGTGTACTCAGAGACTTTGCATCCATTCTAAATCTCTCAGTTTTAGTTGAAAATTTCCGTGCTTCTAATCTGTTACTCTTTTTAAAAATGGTCCTTCAAACTTCTACAAGTTCAGAGTAAAACTGTAACAGTTTAAGCTTGAAATAGTCAAAGGAAAAAGTAGATGAGGGTCAGTCATATCTTTCATTTTAAGTTCTAAATCTATARATCTGTTCAACACATAAATGTYTGATACTTTTAGAAAACACTCRTTTTAAGAACAACTAGATTCTTTGCATACCATTTTTCAGGAAGCTCTTRGACTTCTGTGGGGRTTTTGATAGATTTTGTCTCATTTTTGTAGGAACTTGAGGGCAAGATGTAAGTATTAAACAAAATCAGCAGAATGTTCTGTCCTCTCTTCAGCCAAGCACTTCAATATGTCCTTTAAATGTAAATGCAGGAAGAAAGAGACTTGTTTTTGCATTAAACACATTTTAAAATCGAATATGCATTTAGCTACCTGCTTAGATAGAGCCTCAATTGTTAGGTTGTGTTTTTGTAGGTTGCCTTTTTTTTTTTAATCTGAAAGCCAGTCATACTTTCTGAGACCAGGAAAATAATATTGTGATGGGATGGCCAAGTAGTCTGAAAGTAGGGACTACTTACCATAAATTATTTTTGAATTAGTTTTGAATCCTAGCATTATAGCATTAGAGAGCTATAGAAAAATTAAAGTTGGAAGTGACTTCTTGATGGCTCCATCTTAAAATGGGTCTTGTGTTCTGTAAAATGGGGATGTACTCTTCAAAGTGCTGCTAAGGTCTGAATCTATCTATTGGCCCATATGCAGACTSCTTTGAAATAAATATTTAGAAATTTCTGTAGGTTTTGGGAGGAAAATTCCTTAGATGCTAATAAATGTTAGAGTTTGAAGGATTGTACATTGTAATGCTTATCTGCAGAGTGCCTCTATCCAATTAGTGAAAAGTTTATGTTAAAGTTATATCATTGTGAATTTTTATTCTATTGAAATTTCAGGAATTGGCAGTGTGTACATTAATGTAATGCACAGACACTTTGCCATGCAGTTTAATGGGGATTTTTGTTTTAATTCTGTCTTCCACAGGCATTTAGTTACATTTACTCTATTTCTTTTTAGTGTTGCCATTCTTCTAAAGTTGTCTAACTAGCATTTTTCTAGTTAGACAACTTTAGAAGAATTAACAAATTCTTCTATTTACTACTAATTCTTCTAAAATTTAGAAGAATTAACAAATAAACTAAAATGGGATTGGTAAGCCTAACTTCTAGTTCTGCCCCTATCTGCTGCCTTTCTTCTTGGTCTTTTGTTTCCTGGTTATGGGTCTGTTTGAGAAAAGRTGCATAGTTTTAAATACATACAACTTACTTAAATTGTAGTGGGGTGTCCTGAAGGCCTAAGRGCAAGGTTCTGAATGAGCAGCAGGTGTGTACCGCTGTATATCTGTAGCCTTTAATAAGCATCTGTCATAGGGTTTATTGGAAACAGTTTACACAGCAATAGTAGTTTGCCTRCTGAAAAACTGACATGATTGGAGTGTCCCACAGTGTGACTTAGTGTGACTTGCCCACTGAAGGCCCCAAGCAAATCTTCCACATTCCTTTCAGTTGTTAGTCAGCCTTATWTACCTGGTAACCATTTCTGTTTTCAACTCCCCTAATTTTATTAAACTAAATTAGTGGTAAAAGTTACATGGGGTTCAGYGTGCTGGCTCCTGGCTGATACTGAAGGAAGAGGATAGGCAGYATAAGGTGAAAAGGCAGTAAAAGCTCTTGCTTGAAACTTTGTCATAATGGAAAATGAGGAATTTCAGTAGTTGATGAATTTTAAGCCATGCCTATGCTTTCATATGTCATGCAGACTTTTTTTACTGATAAATCCATGTTTAGTCAAGAGGAAAAAGTATAGGTAGAATTACTAATATTTTGTCCATCTCATTGCTTCTGGTGCATGTTTTTTGTTAATTTATTACAAAAAAMCAAGGAATTTTTGACATGTACTTTCTGAATCCCAGAAAAATAAGCTGCAGTTTTCTACTGGTTATTTAAAAAAACCAACAAAACCCAAACAAAAACATGAATGCATTTTGAAGATGTTTTTGTATTAATYATATTCAGAATATATTTTTTAGAATATTAATACTAAAATTTTCTTATTCCTACTTTATATTACAATATATTGTCAGCATTATGAAACKAGTGCACTGGTTTTCTCCCTGATAYGTTCCAGAGAATATATAACTTTGGGTYACTGGCAGTCTTTGCAGTTTTCACCTGCCAGTTTTAAGTGGAGAAAGAAGAGAAAGCTTTTCTAGAATTGAGATATTTTCTTAATCCATTATTAGAAATGATTTGCAAATTTAAACATATTGTCTAAAATGTTTTCCTTAGTGTAACTTGAATTTACACTTGTTACCAGTGGCAGATTAGTTAACCTACAAATGCTGCTTCTTTGTTTTCTATTTACTTTCCAACTGTCCAGGATGTATTGCCTTTTTACTACTTGTTGTCTCTTGATGGTATCTTTTAAAATTTCATTTTAAACTCCGCAAGCTCATATATATATATCCTTTTTTTTACCTTCTTATCACTTTTGCTTTTCACTGTCTGGTTTGTTCTTCATTGGCTTGGCCTTCCAATACTGTACCTCGTGCTTTTGAAGGCTACAGAAACTTGAGGAAAGCAGTCAAGAAGAAAGAAGGTTGGAATATTTCCCAGGTTTTTAATTACCTGTCATTTCAATTAACTGGTTGTCATACAGTTGGGCAGATTCATAGGTGCTTCAGGAGTTGTTAATTTTCAGAAGTCTTTCCTGGGTTTTCACTTTCAGCTAGTGCTTTAACTGGAAGAAACCTCTGTTGTGGAATTGAGGTTGASTCTGGAGTTACACAGTGTTGAGCAAGATTTTGTGGGGAGGTGGCACCTTTGGGAATTCCTATTGAATTAATTGTTTTCYTTCTTGCATGGCCTAAGTGAAATGAAAGGCAGGAGGAAGGTGCACATATTAGCACATATAGTATGAAATGTCTAGCAGGCAGTATATGACAATAATAATTTTGGCATGTGAGATCAAGAGTGTCTTGGACCATCACACCTCAGCAAGTGCTGCTTTGGTTTCTGAAAGCATGTGACCAAAGCCTTGATCATTCCTCCCATTCTGTTTCAGCCAAACCAGTAGATGAATAGTCATTCACAGAGAGCAGTTAAGTTTATGGTTTTGAAAAGAGAAGTATATTACAGTTAAAAGTGAAACTAGAAGAGTTTTTATTTTTCTGCTATCTACTTTGATCCAAAAAACCCACYCACTGAATTGATGCAGATTATGTGAATCCACAGACCAGTAGCATACACATTAAGCAGTACAGTTCTGCCTGTGAGAGCTGCTGGCTCTCCTTCCTCCTGTCCCTTCCCTTTCTTAGGCAGAACAAATTCTCTGTAGTGGTTAGTTCTGTACTGACTGCAGCTGGAAGGGAAACTGGGGATTTGCCTCAGTCTGTGTGAGGGTTGCAGCTAAAATCCATAATCTTTCAGGCTTACTAATCAACATAGAATATGTTCTGGTCTGAGGAAGATGAGGATCTGTGGAAATGAGATTCTGTAAYGCAGTGTTCCCTGTTGGGCATTCTTTTTGTGTACAAATCTGGTTAGAATTTYTAATTCCAGCATTTCCAGCTGCTGCATGGATTCAGATGGTCCAAGCAAAAGCTTTCTGCTTTGTGCATGGTCAGCTCATAACTGGTGATGAGTGGGGCAGAAGGGAATCAGTTAGCATTGAACTGATTAACAAGTAATGCAACAGAAGATCACATGTACACAGAATCACTGTGTTACTCAACAGGCACTTTTTAGATTCAAGCTCTGTTTTAAAGGTGTCACTTACCAAATTACAGTGTCTTGAATCTACTGTATATATTTCTTGTCACTGCACTGAGGATTGGATTTGCCCAAGAGTTTGATCTTGAATCTGAGCTCCTTTTGGTGTTGGTGGAGGAAGATGTGCATTTCTTGTTTCAGTGCCTGATCAGTGACAGCAGAACTTGCCAAACTTTAATGCAGCTGAAGTTAGTCAAGGTGGATTCCACATTATGCAATCCTAACCACATTTTTTCATTATTACCCCCTATGGTGTCTAGCTCTATTCTGTCACAATTTCCCATCCATTGGAGCTTTGGGTTTTGTACATGTAGTACTAGAGGGATTTTTACCTGGTGTGTGACAATTTGCAGAGTGCCTTTGATTGTTTTATATTTGCATGCGATGTCTTAAATGTGCACTTAAAAAGGTTAAAACTTGCCCTARTGGGTAATACACCAAACCTTTAGAACAAAACCAAAAAAACCCTGCTGTAATCCCTTTTTATTGTTGTATCAATGCCTATTTTGAGCACTCCTTTTTATGTCAAAGTAGGTAACTAACCAAAGAGTGGTTACAGTATGATAAATTAGGATATTGTTTAAATTTTATACATAAATTTTAAGACTATTCTGAGTGCATTAGGTTCTGTTATAGCTGAAAGTGTAGGAATACCTGTAATGTAYGTTGTACTTGCACACAATGTTCTTTTGTTTTTTTGTAAAAGCTACTCTGGGTACACTGCAACTTCCATGCAAAATGAGTATATGGAGATGGGTATTCTGATTGTCCCAGTTGTGCAGTATGCTGGAACAATGTGTTAATCATTACTGTTGCCTTGCAAACAAAAAATTAAGAGTAATTAGGCATTACTTTATTATCTGCAGAAGTTTGGAAGTTGTGTTTTACCCATGTCCAACACCTGTACGTTTTTCTAACTACACTTTGTTTTTCATCTTTATTTGGAATGACAACTTACTGGTTTGGGGGATGGGAAGCACCTGCCATTTAAGTTCATGAATAATTTGTGTCTGCCTCTTCTACTAGTGTTAAAGAGGATAACACAGACAACGAGCAGGAGAAGAGAGATGAAAAAGGCACTTCAGAGAGAGAGAATAATGAATTGGAGGGAGTAAGTATTTWTAAGTGTTTGGTTTATTTGTTAATTGTCTGTTTAAAGATTTACAAGGTTATAGAAAGAAAATTAGGAATGAACTAGGTGAATACTGCAGCTTCACAGTGATAGTCACAAATGATTGAGACATGGAAAAATGTGAGGGAGCTTTAATGTCTGTATGTTTTGTAGGAGGAAATTCAGGAAGTCAGTGATCATGAYGATGAAGAAGAGGAAGATGATGAGGATGAAGATGATATGGAAGTTGTTGAAAGCTCAGATGATTCAGATTCTGACTCTGATGAAAAAGGTGATGCCAGTGCAATATTCTGTAGAGTTTTACAAATAATATCTGTCAAACCTCAGATATTGATAGGCAAGAAAGTGTGCTGTCAACTGTTTGTCTGTAATTCTCCAGGAAGAGTATGTCCTGTGGATAGTTTTTTTGGTTATGGTGCTAGAGCATCGAATAGACAGCTGATCAAATGTGCCTGTAGATGTTTTGAAATTGGCCAGAGGCCATTAGGTGTTTGATAATAAAATTTCTTCCTTAGTTAARACATCCAAAGTATAAGGTTTAAGTACTGGTTTATTTTTATGTTTCTGGACTAGTAATCAAGGTGATATTAGCTTATTTGGAAATGGAGAAGAATTTAATTTTGAAAGGMTGGAAGTCTATCAGCCTTCCTCATTTTTATATGGTGAGAGTCAGAAACAGCATTACCATCAATTCTCTCATGTGAGTTGGGCCACATGGGCAAACCAAGTCTCTTGGTTTCTTTTTGTTTAAGGGTCACTCAAACCATTAGCAGGAATCTGAAAAATAATAATCCTCAACTTATATTTTTATTCTGAAGCACAACAAAAAAGAGCCTAATTGTCTAAAGAACTTAATTAAACTTTCATGAATTTATCATGTAGGTTAGTACTTTTTCCTTGCTTTTTTGTCCTGCTGTTTCTCTTGACCATTCCACTTCCATAACAGAAATGGCACCTCTSTTCTGAGAATTCTGACTGTGTCTTTCTAAGAATTAGAGAAGGGAAAGTCTCCATTTGGAGTCTGCCAGCAATCAGTTTTTCCTTTTATAAGGAAAAACTGGGTTATGAATGATAGTTATTCTTCAGCCCTGAGATGTGGCTGAAATCTTGACGCCTTTTGGATGGGGAAGGTCAGATTGGTGATACTGCAATTGAAACGTGAGTAGTTACACTATAGGGGCAACTGAGATCCAATGTGACATCTTTCCCTACCTCTTTACCATTTCTAGGATTGGGAGTGTTTAAGGAATGAAGTGCAGATAAGAGGGTTGTGTGGTGCATTGTGATTTGTGTGGAATATGTATTTACAGTGACCCTAGGATTGCAAGGAGTATTTGTATTCGTGTGGTCCTTGCTGTTATTTGACAGAAATCTTTCTGTTTTAGAAAATTATCAAGCTGACTTGGCAAACATCACCTGTGAAATAGCCATTAAGCAGAAGCTGATAGATGAGCTTGAAAACAGCCAGCGAAGGTTGCAGACACTGAAAAGACAGTATGAAGAGAAACTAATGATGCTGCAACATAAAATTCGAGACACTCAGCTTGAAAGAGATCAGGTTCTTCAAAACCTGGGTAAGAAGTACAAAATCATTGATCTTGTTGTTCATGCTGTTCAAGTTGAACTGTTTTCTACTTCTCTCATTTTCTTTTTCAAATTTGATGAGAAATTGCAGAAAACAGAAATAGGGTTTGTGCCTGTAATGCCAGTGAATCATTCTTTACTCATTCTAGTTTCTATCARAATTGAGAGAAAAATTTTTTGAAATGTATTGCTACTGACAGGTATTTGATTTGAGTGAATAAGCATTTTCAGTTTTCCAAGAGCTGTCATAGTCCTGGAGATAGTTCCTGAATTAAAAGTTTATTTCATGTTCTTTCCTCTCCACTTCCTTTTTATTTGCATAAAAATAAGAACAAGGATCAGTGACCTTTCAGAGGTGTTTTAGTGACCAAACCTTTTTGAATATGTATTAGTATTGAGATGACAAACCACCTATGACTCAGGAGTCCCAAGCTACAAATAACTGCACTTTGGGAGTACTGTGGAARGTATTTTGTTTGTTTGCCTTTTTTTAAACATACACTATATATGCTTTATGGTCATACACTGTCTAAGCTTTTACTGTTCCCCTGTTATTCCTTGAACCTTCCCCACTGATCAGTGTCAAAGAAGAATGCTAGGCTTGATGGCTTYTAGGAGTGTTGTTATACTCCTGTGTACATATGTGTGAATGTGTGTATTTGTGCTTTCAGGTGCTCAGATTTGTTGCAAAGAAGTYAGAGGAAAGTGTCAATACTTGATTGCTTGATCCCAGAATGCATAGGAGGTGGAAAGTTCAAAGCAGTGCAGGTGGCAGGAACTAGAGACAAATTAGGTTGTTTTAAAGGTATTGCAGATGATGCTAGAGCAGAGGAAGTAGTTACCTCCTGTGGCTGGCCAAGTGAAAGTACCCTGAACAAAAGCAGATTAAAATTCCCTTTTGCTCTAGGTTCTGTGGAGACCTATTCAGAAGAAAAGGCAAAAAAAATCAAGTCAGAATATGAAAAGAAACTCCAAGCCATGAATAAAGAACTGCAGAGACTTCAAACAGCGCAGAAGGAACATGCACGATTACTGAAAAATCAATCTCAATATGAAAAGCAGCTGAAGAAGCTGCAGCAGGAAGTGACAGAGATGAAGAAAACCAAGGTATATTTCAGTAAATTGAAGTGTTGCACAATGAATGTTTACTGAAAATTGGGTTGAAATCTCCTGTGCATCCATCTACCTGATAACTCTGTTCTTTCTGTAATCTACTTGAAAGTCTGAAAATAGAAGAGATGTGAGCACCAGGCTGTTCCTGGGGGAGAGGGGTAGCTTTTAGCTTTAATGAACAGAAATTAAGGTATCAAACATGCATAAGCTTGCAAAGCTTATTAACTGTTACTCTGCACTAAGTGAAGAGGACATTAGATGGAAGAGGTAAGTGGCTAAAAGCATGTCATATACTGGAAAATGGCAATTTGAAGAGAAAACTGTGTATGGTTAGGGGCAGGGAGCAGCACTTCAGCTTTTCTAAGTGATGACCTCTTTACAGGTTCGCTTGATGAAACAAATGAAAGAAGAGCAGGAGAAAGCTAGAATGACTGAATCTAGAAGAAATAGAGAGATTGCACAGCTTAAAAAGGAGCAACGCAAACGCGAGGTGATTTGACAGATAAAGAACTTTCATTTGSAATATGCACCTGTCATTGTGATGTGCTTCTGCTTGCAGGCACACACTGTGTATATCCATTCACTGAGGCAGGCATGTACCTRTATATTTTCACCAGTGAAAATGCACAAAATTTGGTTTGACTTCCACRCAAACACAGCTCCTAGCTTCAGGTGATAAGTCTTCTATTTCCTGTKGTGCTTATTGAGAGTGTATATGAATGTTATCACTGAATTAGTGATGCATGAATCTTCACAAAGTYGTTTCTACCACCTTGCTTGCATGGAATTATACTTTTTGATAGAGCTGATACAGTGAAACACTTTAGTTCTGCACTAGGAAGATCAAGAAACAATCATGACTTGAGTTTTCATGTCATAACAGTTTTGCAGATTTGTATTAATGTGTAGAGGCCTTTTTTTGTTTGTTTGTTTATACAATGGAGTCCTTGTGAGAGATGATGGAAAAAATATCATGTGCTCTTTGTTTTTTCACAGCATCAGCTCAAGCTTCTGGAAGCTCAGAAAAGAAACCAAGAAGTTATCTTACGTCGCAAAACTGAAGAGGTACTGTAGTAAAACAGCAGTTCATCTTKGAAAACAGAATGATGTTGTATTGSTGTAACCTAGAACTCAGTTTTGGGAGTGTTAATTGTGTCTTTGCACTGTTTCAGGTCACAGCCCTTCGTCGGCAGGTAAGGCCTCTGTCTGATAAAGTGGCAGGAAAAGTGAGTCGGAAGCTGAGYCTGCCTGAGCACTCCATGCAGGAAGCAAGCTCTAGTCTGTCAGGCGAGCACGATGGCTCCAGAACAGCACAGCAGAAGATGAGAATTCCTGTTGCAAGGGTTCAGGCATTATCTGTAACTGCAACAAATGGAACAGGGTAAGGGTTCAGACATTTTAGGACTCTCTTATAAGAACTGAAATTTGTGTGGACTTTCTAGCTGATAGTGTTGTGATGATACATGTTGCAGGAGCTGTTATTTGTCAAACTGTTATCATGTAATGCTCATAAAATGGGCATTTTATCATTATCAAATGCAATTTCAGTTTTCGGTTTAAGACAATAATGTAATAATATAAAATGGCATTAAAGGGCAAGTCACATAAACTGGATTTTGGACTCTTGAGGGTCTTTATATCTGCTCCTTGAGAGAAATTACCTTGGTGGTCCAATGCCAGCAGTGTTAAGTTCACAGAAAAACAATGCAGTTCAATGTTTCAGGTTTATTTGTGCTTTTTCACTGTGATTTGAAGCAGATCTCCTTGTTAAATAGGGAACAACATCTATGTGGCATTTGAACTCAATAGTGTGCCATGAAAGATGCTCTAGTGTTTGATACCTGTTTTTCAAGCGCAGCATGTTAGAGTGCAGTAAAGTTTGGGGCTGGGTAAAGGCAGCTGTCTGGTGCAGTGAAAACCTACAAGAACTTCTGCAGGAAATTTTTGTTTGTTAAAAGTATTCCAGCCTGATCATTTCAACATTCCAGTTTGTACCTGGACTAGTTCAGACTTAGCTGTGCATTTCTCCTGAACGTACCACAGGAAGAAGTACCAGCGCAAAGCAGTGACCAGCAGAGTTTACTCCTCAAGGGCAGCCAGGATGAAGTGGCAGCTCCTGGAACGCAGAGTGACTGATATCATTATGCAGAGGATGACTATTTCCAACATGGAGGCAGATATGAACAGGTTGCTTACGGTGGGTGATCTGCTGGGCACTGTTGGCTGTATCATTGTTTTAAATGRGGAGCACTGCAAGTGTGTTTGCTGTAAATGCTGTCATGGCATCATTGGCAAAGTGGGTGAATTCTACTGCAGTCAGTGAAGGCACTTTTGACTCTARTAAGCATTTGAACTATGGGGTTGCTGTGCCTAGTAAGAACTGAGAAGCACATTAATAGCATCATGTGCAACTAGATTACTGTATTCACCTTTGTAACTTCTTCCCATGGAAATCGAGATATGTTAGTTAAACTGTAGTAAACAAAGGAAAACAAAAAGACATTTCAATGTTCTAAGGGCTTACTAATTCCTTTTTATCTAATATTATGTCTTTGTGGAAAATAGCAACGTGAAGAACTCACCAAAAGAAGAGATAAGCTTTCAAAGAAAAGAGAGAAGCTCATCAAGGGTGGGGGTGGCAGTGAAGCAGATAGAAATGTCCAAAACATAAATGAGGAGATGGAATCAGTAACTGCAAATATAGACTACATTAACGACAGCATTTCTGACTGCCAAGCAAACATTATGCAAATGGAAGAAGCAAAGGTAGGTCAAACATTATTGCAAAAATGGTAAAGTGGAGACAAGATAACGTAACTGTGTTAGCCTTGAAAATATTCTCATTTAGAAATTARGTTTTGTTTGTCTGTGTAATTATTGAGTCAGGAAGTGAAAACTGGTGAAAGTTTTTATGTGAAATTTGAGATGAAGACTTTACACAATTGATACCTGAGTTTTAGTGTCAATAGTGTAATGCAAGTTAAGATTGCAAAGCATTTRAATGTCAAAGCTGATGCTTTCTAGYATGCTGGCAATAAATTAWTGTGATTCTTGGGACTTTTTCACAATCTGACTGGGTTTATTCTTGTGCACATAGGAAGAAGGAGAGACCTTGGATGTAACAGCAGTGATTAATGCTTGCACCTTGACAGAAGCTCGCTATTTGCTTGATCACTTCCTTATGATGGGTATCAATAAGGTAATGTGTTAAGTGAAGTATGTGTGTGCCAGGACTATGGCATGTGCCAGGGGCACAAATGTTGTGCTGACATAAAGATGTGACTAATGTGTGTTAAACAAAGCAAAGCTGGTCAACATTACTGAGTSATGCTGATTCTCAGTGTGATGTCCCTTGAGATCTSTYGTCCTCTTCAACTTACTGCCTGTTTTTCAACCCCAGGAGAGCCTACTTTGCTGTATTAATTAGCTCATGTTGTTCTTGTAAGAGCACTAGCTTTTTGTAATCAAATAAATCTCTGTTTTTCAACAAACTCCTAAAGAGAWCTCAAGATMTTTWAAAAAAAAGACTGACTCAGCCACCYTTGTACAAATAYGAACCTCAAAAAAWTTGTTTTAYGTTGATGCATGRCATACTTCAGTCTGASTAGAGCCACAGGGATTCTTCTGAAAGTCTTGGGGACATATTTTCTTTAATATTTTCAAAATAAGTATTTGGCAGCTTATAACCCTATGCACACATACATCATGTGCTCTTGCTGCTGCTTTTCTTTCTTCAGGAGGATTGAATTTGAGTCAAATTAAGGATGTTAATGATACTGAAACTATCTTTGGGTTGACTCCCCTGACCAGTTCTCTGGGGTTTCTTTTGCATTCTTGATTCATCACAATGCAGGTAATCCAAAAATTTGTGRAGAAAATAAAAGGATAAAGAAAATTCTTACAATCACATTGGCTTCTGGAAATGTCAATCTTTTAGTATTTTTTCARCCTTTGGATGTGTTTGAATGGATCTTGCAACAGAGTTAATGTGAGAAAAGTGCCTCTGACTCACTCTGTTAACAATTTCTTTTTGTGATGATAAAAAGCTCCATTATGTGAAAGATTCTGTCATCTTTTTGTTTAGTAATTATTACATAGGAGAGCTGAAGGGATAATTTTTTGCAAAATTATCCATGTCTACTGCCTGTTCTATTGCTTGTTTTCACCTGCAAAATGTGTCTATTTATTGTAGCTTTAGTTCCATCAGAATGCAGTACATTCATAGGGCTGCAGTTGTTACTCAAGCAGTAGCACTCAAAGTCTGCTCTTGACCTACAAATCCTTGCAAAGATGTGTTGTACCTTCATTTTTCCACACTGTTTCTTTTGGAATTTGGAAATCTGTTTGGAAACTGTTCCCTGTAAATTTCTTTGGCTATGTTTTCTACAACTAAAAAAATCCCACCAATCCATGGATTGAGGAAAGTTTCCTTAGAATGAATTCACTCAYAAGTTAGGCCATAAGATCTTTCATTAGAAGCTGAAAGTTCACTGAGTGATTGTATAGGAAAGGTTACAGTTCTGGGAYCCACCCTGTCCCATTTCCACCTCCCCCCTGTTCTTTGTCATAGAGTATCATAGGTAGTAGTATTTTAAAAAGTAGTTATTAGTGAAAAGTGGAGATGTTGATCTTTCAGATGCTTGCTACTCTTAAAAAATGTGAAGACTCTGAATTGCACTTGGGAGTCATGTCCCACTTAGCCACTAGATGCATATTTGCAAGGCAAAATGAGGAATGCRAGTTAAAGGAATGCTTAATGAATCTCTTTAAAAGGTGAAGGAAAGAAAAAGACCCTTTGTTGACACCTGATCTTCAGGATGTAGAAGGCAGCTGCAATGTACATATTGTTATGTTTGTAGTTTTTTAAAAATTTTGACAATTTTYGCTTTGTAAAACAAGGGTTGTGATAAAACATTTGTCATCTTTCTTTCTCCCAGGGTCTCCAAGCAGCTCAGAAAGAAGCTCAGATCAAAGTTCTTGAGGGACGCCTTAAGCAGACAGAAATTACTAGTGCTACTCAGAACCAGCTGCTGTTTCATATGCTAAAAGAAAAAGCTGAATTAAATCCTGAACTTGATGCTTTTCTGGGTCACGCTTTGCAAGGTAGTCTTTTCATCTTGTTTTCTGAAYAGTCAGCTGCATGTCATGTTTGCCTTTTATGCATGCTCTACTGGGCATTCTAGACTATTTCTTTTCTGAATAGATGCTGTATTTTAACATGTTATACTTCACAATTGACATGTGTGTATGACATTTTTAAGTAGACCCTCTCAACAGTGAAATGGAGGAAACTAATTTTTTTATTATTGAGATTTTTTTAAAATTCAAATAATCTGCTTGCTATTTATACAATTTGGAATTGTTTTAACTTCTGAATGTGAAATTTGAACATTCAATCCTGTTCAGTCAGTGCAAGGATTTTGGACTGGCATTTTACGGCATCTATTCTACTTCTCATGAGATGATGCTAAGAAAAATTTAGAATACATTTGGGTACTTTTGTTTTATTTCTTTTTATAAATGGATATGTTTTGATTGGAATGTTGCTTTTTTTTCCTTGTTGCTGTATTTACACAGACCTAGATAGCATACCACTGGGTAAGTATGTTTAGCTTTCTGTGTACTGTACAGCTGCATGAGTTACTAATTCATTCATGTTCACTAACTGATGCATCTTAGAATTTTTCAGTGTGTGAAGTTTGCATGAACTGTTCTGTAAATAAGCTCATTATCATGAGCTTAAAGAGCATTTCTTCCTTTCTGAAACCACCCCTAGCTCTCGTGGTAGTAGCCCTTGTGGTAGTTAAAAGTGAAGACAGTAAGCAGAGCTGTACTTCAAATTTATARCTTGGTGTTTGCAAACCCAGAGTATGTTCAGACTACATAGAACTATTTTGTGATATGCYACTGTTGTGACAAATTCTGCCCATCTTTTTAGGTTTGAAAAAAGACAAATCTTAACTTATAGGTAATTTTTAACCTTTTGCAAATAGCTCATTTTGTAATGTAAACATTGTACAGAAGGCATAATTATATCTCGCTTTTTCAGTTGGGTTTAAGTTACTGACTTCACTGATTTTGAGATAAGTCTCTTGTTGCTGTTGCTTTRAAGTTATTCCCAAATGAATTAAGCTTATTTTCTTCCCTCCAAAAATTGGTTATATTTGGAACTTGAGGAGAATATTCCTGTTACCAGTAATAATTCCTTTTGTGTTGTCTTGTGCTRTTTTTAATCACATTATGCTGCCCTGTGCTAGTATGCACAGCATTTCAAARGCACAAAACTACATGGAAGTGTATAGATCATAATCTAGAGATGGTGAGAASATTTCCAGCTTCCTGTAAGGTGACACTTGCAGATCTGTGTCAGGGAATCTTGCTGCATACAGCCAGTTAGTTATTCAGGAACCTCAGTGGTTTGTAGTACYACAGGATCTCCAGAACAGGTCTTTAATGTGTGTGCATGTTCACCCCTGTTGGAATATTGTTTCTCCTTGACAGCATTGCATTTTCTTTAGCTCTGGACAGGCTTTTACTTATTAACAACATTGTGCATTGGAACAGAACCTCTGTCATCAGATTTTTCATAGATGCTTTCTCATTAAAGAAGCTTTTTAATACTTTGCAAGCATGRCCTGAGGTTTTTAGAGTATCTAAGCCACTCAGGACTCTGCTAACACTTTATAGGAAAGAAATTCAGCTGAACATGCTGCACTAACCTGGCTCCAAGTTGAAATCCCAGCTCTTGGTAGCCTGTATTTTGTGGATCACTAGTGACCAAACCTTTTGAGTTGCAGGGAGCCTTTGATGCTGGCATTGCCAGCTGGTTTGCAGGGACTCTGTTGGTGCAGGGCCTGACACAGTTCTTGTAGGTTGAAGTGTGGGTGGCAGCAGATCCAGAGATCAGTCTCACCAGAATACCTGACATCTCAGTGATGGAGCACAGAGAGCCCCATCCCAGGCAGAGGAATTGCACTTCCAAGGTGTTTGTGATTCACCCTCTTGATGCCTACTTTCAGACCAAATACCTTCAAAGTTCTTAGCCATTTGAATACACTTGGCTCAAAGAAGCTTGAGCATTCCCCAGTGTAGTTGTGCACTTGCATTCAAGTGTAGACAACAAGTTTAAGTCTGCAGAAAAGTACAACACAGGCTCAGGTTTTGACTTGAATAGATTTTCAGTGCTCATCCACCTTGGTGGGTGAACTGGCTGCCGTTCACTATCCCATCTGCTCTTGTGAAGAGTCAAAATGACCATGAAATTGAGTTTTGGATGTTGCTGAAGTGACTCCTCTTTGAGGAGTTGTGGGAGCTGCTTTTCCTTTCCACCTGTGACATACGGACATTAATGGATGTGACTCACAGCCATCTTTGTGCAGATTTTGAGAGGCTGATCAAATGTCATTTCCTCTGGGTGAACTGTGCTGGTATATGGCATTGTTCTTGTACAATCCAGTTGCCACTGCATGAGGATGAAGATGAATAATCAGAAAATTCTCTACCTGTTCTGCAATCACTAGCAGCTATCCCTSCAAACATTACTGTCTTTACTATTTTTATTTCTCCTTTCATCTCTTCTCCCTCTTGCAGAATCTTACTCTTTCTACCTTTTTGTTGATTCTGTGCACTGGTTTCTATCTCAGGACTTTGGGCAGTCTTCCTGTGTTGAATTGCAGGCAAACTGAAGCAACTCATCAGGTCACATGAGCGTGAGGCTACAAATAAAATCCCATCTTTTGTGGTCATTCTACAATTTCTCCTTAGTTACCTGTAGAAAGAGATCACAAGTTCTTTATGAGGAGGGAATGAAGTAACATAATTCTAAAAGGAATCCTTTATTTTTTAAAAATGGGGTTATTTTATGGATGCTGCTTTTGTCTTACTGAAGGGAGCAGTACTCAAAGTCCCCATTTTTGCTGAAGGCATATAATAATAACAACACTAATAACAATAATAATAAAATATCAAAAGGTTTTAATTTGGCCTCAAATCCAGGATGGAACAAAAAAATCCCAAAAATTCAGAGTGCTATTCCTGTGACCCTGCTTTCTGTATAATATTGTTGTATTCCTGATAATTCAGATTACATTGATAGGATTAATACAGCAGTTGAGTAACTCTGAAGTGCATTGTTGGTGTTCGTTCYAGGTTGATAGTTTTAACTTCTTCAGGAAACATATTTAGATCTAGCATACACAAAAGGCAATATATTCCTTCTCTTTTTTCCATTCCTTCTCAAAATTAATTTGAAAGCTGCATATCTTTCCTCCCTTTCTCCAAAGCATGAACTTGCACTTAAAACATATACATGGACAAATTTGTTGTAGTATGGGTTCCAAATATATTGGTTCTATGCATTGGAGATTTGCTTTTTAACAAAAATTAAGTGAAGAAACTCAGTTTCTCTACTAGTAAAGAGGAGGTGTAGTGGAATGTCATTACAAGGTTATTTAATCCTTAATATTTCATGAGTATGTTCAAAAATAAGGGACTTTGCTTGCAAAAACGTGTTACCTCTGTCCTTGATCTATGCCTAAAATGCATTGTTAGAATAACATGCAAGTTAGGAGATTTGCTTTCCCAGCAGTTTGAACTGCTTGTACATGTGCCCTTGACTCATTGTCTCAGCTTAWTGTTTTGCACCGTTTGCATGCAGACATGTTAATTGGATGTTTGACAGTGTTAGTGTGTGGCATGCATGCTGGTTTTGTCTTCTGTGGACAGGTTGGTGTACCCAGTTTTGCTTCAGGAACATTTCTACTGAACACAGCTTCCTTTAGAAATTAATCTCTTTTTAGGAGGCTGTTCTATAATATTAAGTGGTAGCATCATTCTCTTTTGAAACAAATCCTTATATACTGRTAAAGTGCTTGCTTCTTGTCTGCTCAAATGGTGGCACTCTGTATCAGAGAAGGCTGAGTCTCAGCTCACTAGCTAGTTAAAAATATAACTTTCTTTTTCATTAAAGCCAGGCTCATTCTGTCTTGGAGCAAGAAGATAAAAAAAAAAAACCAAAACAGGAGAAAGATACATTCATACTATCCATTGATTTGCATCCTATATCTTCCATGTCTTGCAGATAATTTTCTTTGCTTTATCTGTTTTCTTACAGATTTCCTTCTAGAATTTCTGTTTTTTCTATCATSTCTGTTGCTCTGCTACAGTAGATAGAGAACCTTGTTTGGCACAGTATGCCTAAATGTGTGATGTATTTAGATTGTATGAAAACAATTAGTTGATGTGCCAGGAAAATTCAGTGGGGCTGGATAGAAAATAGTCAAGRTATTTTGAAAATCCCTCTCTTTTGTACTCTGTTCATCTGCACTCAGCATTGTGTGAGTTGTTTTGTATAGCACTTAAAGCCTTCACATCCTGTTGTCGAGGGACAGACTAATGTTATTCTTTTGGAAATTTTCTAGACAATTTGGAAGACAGTACTGATGAGGATGCCCCATTGCATAGTCCCGGAACAGAAGGAAGGTGAGGRAATCTTTGTTACTACTGATTCTAGAAAAGTACTGTAATTTCCTGCTTTTGTACTGCAAAATCATGTATCCTTTAGAAAATATCTCTTAACATTGTTTCAGTATACTTTGCTCATTATTTCAGTAGAAAGAAGAATAAAATAAAAATACACATCTGCAAAAGTATGACTTTCTGTGATGCAATTTTTCTTTTAGCTCATTATCTTCTGATCTCTTGAAGCTTTGTGGTGAAGTCAAACCCAAAAGCAAGGTAGGATGTACAATGATGATGATGATTCTTCTACATGTCTTTTAAGTGATTCTGTGATTCTATAATAATTCATAATTTATTGMTACGTCCTGGAGAATGCTCTTGCTTTGCCCAAGAGACCTTAATGAATGAAGATGTGCAAAAGGTGAACTGATGTATTTTTCATGTGATTTGTGTGCAATGAATTTGTGTGACTCTCCTCTCCATCCAAGAAGCAGTGATAAAAATAACTTCTTCAGTATTTTATGGTTAAGTTTTTAGAATTCCAGAAAGAGAGATGTTCTTCCAGTTACCTGCACTCCAGACTGGTGTAGGTTTGCAGATTAGGATTAGTTAGGCTACAGTTCTGTGGGATACATGGGAACTGTGGGAACTGTGAACATGCTTATTGTTTGCAATTTGTCACAGAAATCTTGAGGAAGTTTATGAAACAAATAAAAGTTTGACCTTCAGGATCTTAATTACAGTTGACATTGGAGTAATATATCTAGGCTGACTATAGTTTAATATTAATGGCAGTGGGAACTGGAAATGTGCACTGATGGCAATTTTACTTCTGTGCTCACAGGAGTATAAACCAAGTTTGCAAAGTAAATAGAAGCTTAGCYTCCATTTTTCCAACTGYRATTGGCTTTGGAAGAAAACATTTGTATTGGCTGTTGCATTATTTGGTAAYATTCCTTGGTGTGCAGCTGTTTGGSCTGTTTAAGTGAGTTTGGTCTGAAAATGCAATGAAATAAGCATGTCATTTTTGTAATGGCTCTTTTCAAGACTGGATCTTTGTCTTCCCCATTAGTCTTTCTTTCCCTGAGGAATAGATCTTAATTTCACACTAAAATGAGACCTAACATCTATGAYCCATTTTTTACAAATTACCATGTTGCACAGAGCTTAGCTCCTTTGTGAGTTTCTCTGTTGTTTTCAAATAGCTGAAATGCTGAATGAATCTTAATTCACGTAGATTTATGAGGTAGCTTAAACTAAGTAAGAAGCAAAGTTTATATATGAGAAGCATTGATGTTAGAAGTCACACCAGTATAATTGTAGCTATTTAAATTTACACTTTGCTTTATTCCTCTCTGCTTTATAACATTTCATTTGGATAAACCATAGGTGAGTAATATTGTATTCATGTAGTATTGACAGGCAGCTGGTTGAAAGGATATCCTTGGAAACCAGTTGTCAAATCAGTTTTTCATGCCATTGAATTTGAATTGCCTCCTCTGAAATCATTGCCCAAAAGCAGAGGTGAGCTTGATTTAGTTTCCAAAGGCARTTGTTGAGTGTTTGAGGGGGATGCTAATTGCCAGCTAATGCTGAGTTTGAGTGTAGGGCTSCTGACACACAGCAGTGCCTGTTTGAGTGGCAGTTTGTTTTTACCTGTCTGCAGGCCCGCCGGAGGACCACCACCCAGATGGAATTGCTGTATGCAGCCAGCAGTGACCTGGTCTCTGACAGCAGTGCTGCAGACTCTGCCTTGGCTGCCTCTGTCACATCAGCTGCAGAAACCCAAGAAAGTGGGGTGGCTGCTGAAACACATGATACTTCTGCTAGGGACAGAGAGTTTATACCCCCACCATCTGGCTTACCTTCTAAGATAGGCAGCATGTAAGTTTGGCCATGCTCTACTAATTATCCTTTGCTTYTGAAAAATGCATGTTGCCAATTTCTTGTAATCTGTTATTTTAACTTTACAAATGAGTTTGATATACTTGAAGCTTACTAAATAATACTGACAAAGCTCCTTCCTTTCTACCATCACCACTCCAGAAAGTATAAATGCTGTGTTTTAAGTACTGTGGTTCTTACTGAAAATGTAARTTCTGTTAAGTTGCTTTGTTAGAGTAAAGTTATTGTAACTGTGTTCTATGTAGAGGGAAAAACCCCTCTAATWCCTTGAATAGTTTGCTGTATTAGTGCTATGGGAAATGCACGTTCTAGGGAGGTAGTGAGAATCTGCTTAGAACAGCAGAGAGATTGAAAAAAAACCCAACAAAACACAACCCAAAAACTTGATATAACATGGTATTTGTGTATGGTCCTAATTATTAGGAAAAAATCTTTCTGTGAGTTGTCTTGTATGGACCATGCTTATAATGAAGAAGTCTCTGCAACAACAGAGTATGCAAGTAAAAAGTTGAAAGGAAAATRTTATGTATTATGAATCCTCAAAAATCCTTTCTGTTTGCAGGTTACACTTACCTGCAGAACAGTTTTACTTACTGAAAGTATCTCTTGATTCTAAACAGAACTAAAAATATTTTTGTCTTTTTACTTTGGGACCAGCAGATGTCTCTCACACACACCCTTTTTTTCTTTTCACTTGCTCTTGCTGTTCTTTTTATATCTACCAATACACTGCTGGTTATTAGCCATTCACTGCTAGACACCCTTTTCTTGGCTTTTTAGATACTAGCTCCTGTGTTGCACAAGCTCTTGTGTAAATTGAATGCACTTCCCACACTCAGTGATGTGGAAATCAGTGTYCCACAGCTGTCTTCACATTACAGGTTCTGGAGTTAAGCATCTTTTAATTTTCATCTGTCCTATTTGCATAATATTTTTACAGCAGTCTCTACCTAATGTACATTTGTAATTTGTATTTTTTACTATGAATTTCTGGCATGTGCTTGAGGTGGCAATCACAAACARTAAAACACTGCTGACAGCAATTATTAACCCATGCTGATGGCTTCAGTGCAAATAGAATCTGCTTGGAAAGAGTGCTCTTGAGGGTGAGCATAGGTGGMGAAAACCCACTTGTTTCAGCAGTTAGCATGAGATGAGTAGAGACTTTTGAAKCTTCAAGATATAAAACATCAAGTGTTATGACCTGACATCCAAGACTCAGGTAATACCAACTTTTGCCTCACTCCATCTTCTAGAATGTATCCATTTATGAAAGGGAGCCAGCAAAAAGGCAAAACAGGACTTTCCCCAAACTGTGTTCTGTAAGCATTTGAGAGTTACATACTGTCAAAAAATGAATTCAGTCAGCAGTAGGCCTCACATATTGAATTGTTATTGATCATGTTTTAGTAGATAAGTGATGAAAAATGCCCGCAATCAATCTGCAGTGACTTTCTCACTGCAAGTGTTTATGTTTTKWMAAAACTAGAACTTATGCTGGTTTATCTGGTCATAGTTGAAGAAAACTTGTCTTTATGAGCCATCTGGCCTTCCCTTATGGGCCTGTAGTGCCAGCATATCTCTCAAAATATATTATTCAGGAGCAGATTGTGATCTTACCTGCAATACATGTTTTCTCCCTTGTGCCACTTGCTTAAGCAACATTCAGGGATGAAGAGGCCATAACAGTAATCCAAAATGTGRATTCTCAAAGTGACAGGAATTGATTATATGTTTAGGTGCAAATTTTGCTGTCTACATATGTACAAACTGCTTCACTCTGGAACCCCCTCAGTTTTCTTAGRTCCTTGGAGAGGGACTTCTTACAAGGGTGTGTGTTRATAGGATAAGGGWTAATGGCTACARACTGAAAGATTGTARGTGTACATGAGATATTGGAAGAAATTCTTTACTGTGCAAGTCAAACACTGGAAGACGTTACCTGGAGGAGCTGTGGATGCTCCATTCCTGGCAGTGTTCAACCTGTCTAAGCCCCAGGTTGGATGGGGCTTAGAGCAACCTGGTCTAGTGGAATGTGTTCCTGCCTAAGGGAAGAGGGTTGGAACTAGATGGTCTTTAAGACCCTTCCAATCCACACCATTGTGATTCTGTTACTTAGGGAGGCACCTAAATAGATACAGCCAACAGTTAGTTTAATTGGAATTCTGTTTACAAACTTGGTTAGTGCTGTTGTCCTTTGATATGCTCAGCTCAACTACAGCAGCTTTTTTAGAGTCTTCTGTAGGACTTGTGCCAGCTCTGCTCAGATGTATGATGTCCTGGCAAATATGAAAGGGCTCTGGAAAAGTGCAAGTAGGTATGTGTCCTGCTCCTTTTTTTGTTAGGTCATTGACATCATGCACCTGTTTTTTACTGTTTTTTACTCTGTGCTTAGAAAGTTCATTCCAGCAAGACAACTGTATTTTTATAATACCCGCATTCCCAGGCTTTCAAAAAGAATTCAGAAAATGATGATGCTATTTACACCCTCTTCTCACGATGTTCCAGTGTGGAAGACTCTATTTTGATCAAGTGAAAGTTGCCTCCATGTCTGAGTATGCAGGATGCCAGTGTGAGGCAGGGGAGCTTGGGTTCCAGTTTCTGGTTTGGTTTATTTGATCAAGCTCAGTAGACATAWAAGCAACCCTGGCAGTAGACACTATAGCCTGTTTGTCATCCTTGCTGGAAGACCTGTGAGCCTGATTTATAGAATTGGCCTTGTGCCCTCAGGATTTTAGCATTTCTAAGTGCATAATGGTCCAGCATAAAGAGAGGGAAGAGAGTGTGTCCTGTTCCRCCTTTTTTGTTGTCCTTTGCACAGTATGCCTAGAGGTAAAGGAGCCCTACACAGAAATGTGTGCTCTGGCCTTGAGGGAACTTGACCCAGTTTCTCCCCTTTTTTAAAGCTTCACTGCTAGGCCTATGTGCAAAACCAGGCATGTTATCACTTGGCCTCCTTTTTCTGTCTCTTGAAGACTCTGGGGAGCTCGAGGGTTAGCATGCTGTGCTTGGCACTGGGTCCTACAGGTCCTRCATATTCCAGTTATGGTTTGTGATCACTTGAGACTGTCTCATCTGCTTGAGTCAGCTGTGCTGTCCATGTTAAATCATGTTATTCTGCATTTCAGTCTCCAGGTGAATTTTATATAGCACAGACTTCMTCTCAAGGGAAACATGTAGAGAAGTTGGAGCTATGCATGTTCAGAACCTGTTAGAGCTCTAAAATTGGTAGTAACCATGTCAGGCAGGTGGTTTGCCAGATGAACTTTATCTGCTTAATGGAGTTGTGTGGAGCAAAAACACTTTCAGAATTTGCTTCCATGCTTTTAATGAGTGTTTCATATTCCTAGAAAAAGTCCTTCTAAATACAAAGAAATAGGAAACAACAAAACAAATACTGCTTTTGTGATTGCTCAGCCAGTGAGAAATGGAAGTTCAGAAGAATGGAGACCACTCAGATTCCTTTATCTTTTCTTTTATCTGACTGTGGTGAAAAGATAACGTTTGGGTGTCCTCTTGATATTTTAGCTAGTTTTTATGGGGAATAAAARGTTGCAAGAAAGACCACAGTGACTCTGAATTGGAATTGTTTCAGAGCAAGAACTGGAGAGATAAATGAGGCATGGAAGGCAAGGGAGAAGGGAAGTGGGGGACAAAGAAAAGCCATGTTACGATAGGTTGTCAGTGGGAAGTACCTTTTTTCACTTTCTAATTAATATGAATAAGTTACTGCAAAGTTTCATTTGTGTATAAGAATCATTGTGATTTCACTGTTCTTCATGTCTGTAAATGGTCTATTGTAAATGCAGATGTGGAATCTGAAATTTAAGAATTTCCATGATCTTAATTTGCGATGCATACTCCACTTTATTTCTTTTAGTGAGTCTCTTTTATTATTGAATTAGTAAATCTTTAACTATTCAGCATCTGACTCTATATGTTAATCAACTCTATATGTTAATCAACTTTGAACATTAATAACTTGGTATATTTTTATATTAAAGTGTGAGAACAAGTTTATAATCCTTAAATTCAAGAGAGACAATAATAGATTAAGTGTGTTCTAAAATTTAAAATCACATTGAGTGAGAACTACGGGTAATGTAAGAAAAGCAAGTTCTGTGAAGGGCCTTAGAGTGAGATTATGATTGCTCTTGTTTTAGTTCRAGACAACAATCTCATCCAGAGAAGAAGATACCTGAACCTTCACCTTTAGCAAAGAGAAAAACCTATGAGAAAACAATGGAAAAGACGAAGACAAAAGAACAAAAACTGTAAGACTCTTAAATTTATTTCCTCTGAAATAATTTCAACTTTTAATTTTCTTGAAAAATAAATCTCTATTTTTCTATTTCTTTTCTTCCAGGATAGTTTGTATWGTCAGTGCTGATATTCATTGCTCAGCTTGTGTGTGGTTGTTTGGGGYTTTTTCCAGGTTGTTTTTCTGTACAAAATAACTCAGGAGCAGCAGAGCCCTGAGAAAATGTCCTTTGGAGCATTTCAAATTCCTTTTTTATTTTAATCAAAGTAATCAATATCTCTAAAAGCCTTCAATTTTGTATGAGTTTCTTTGTTTTACATGTGTGATTTCTACCTGTAGCTTTCACTTTTACCACTTAATCTTTGAACATTGTGCCATCTTGCACTCTGCAGCCTTAAGCTTTTTGCCTTCTCTGAGAAATATCTGTAGCCAGTATTACAATCTGAATGATTTGCTTAAGAAAAGAGCATCTAACGTTTAAGGCTTGTTGCATTTAACTTCTCTAACCATTCTTAACCTGTTAAAGARGATGTTCTTTTTTTTTTGTAGCTCAGATTCTGGAGCCCCAGAGGCTAGTCTGTCACCTCCTACTTCCCCACCAAGCCGACCCCGTAATGAAATGAATGTTTTTAGTCGTCTTACTGTTTCTCAGGGAAACACATCAGTTCAGCAGGATAAGTAAGTCACAAAGGGAAGCCTCAGCCCCCCAACCAGGGAACTGCAAAGTGTGCTCAAGTTTTCAGTGTAGTGTCTGGTAGAAATTTTGCCCTTCTGCAAGACAGGAGGGGTTATTTCTCATGTTTTTGTGTAGTTTTCARAGGAAGTATTTTAAACTACCGTGGAACTACTGTAAAACTTTGAGAAAAGAAATTTCCTGCTGAACCTTGTTTCCTGTTTTCTAGGCCATGTCTGCTATTTGTAGTTTTAAACCCAAAATAGAAAGAATGGTAGAATTCTTAGATGTCTGTGTAATTGTGTGTGTGTCTGCACTCAAAAATAGATTTTTAGGTGATAATCTAGGAAATAGTGCTTTTGACAGCTACTCAGTTGCTCCAGTGTTGCTCAGAGTGCTCTCACAGCAGCACCTCAGAGGATGGGACACTGAAATGGCTAGAACACAGTTGTTTAGGTATTATCCAAATTACTGAACAGACAGTGACTTTAGGAGGTGATCTGCAGGAGTAGGTGATATTCATATCTTAGAAGAAGTAAGTTTAGAAGAAGTAGAACAGATTTTTTTTCACATTAGGCGTTTGTTTAGGAGTCTTACTCCAAATGGCAGTGGACTTTACTTGAGTAGAATCTTTATTACAGGTTTCAGTACTGATCCAAATATCATACAGTGCTTATGAACTTCAAGTCAGATTTAAGATAAACCTAAAGATTTCTAACTTTAGCAAGATAAGAAATTGCTGTTGTCTGTTTGCACTATTTTTTTTGAATAAAATGGTTTTCTTTCAGAGGTCTACAGCCACCACATACCAAGCAGTGGTTTGCAAGGCTTTCAGTAATTGTGCTCGTGACTTCTTTATCTTAGCTTACTTATTGCTAACTCCCACCAAACCCTTTTCATTTTCTCTGAACTGACTTTGAAGTCAAATAGAAACTGYTGAATCAGTTTGAGTTGACAATTAAGGACATCTTAAGATGTACTGAAAATCATCATATCTTGGGGAAATATTGTCTTGTATGCTTTCTTGGTTTTTATTTTTAAACATTTTTCAAAATGAGGGGAGAAGGATTTTGAAGTAAGGACGGCTTGCAAATTKCTGCATTTATTTGTATTTGGGTTATCATATTGAACATTTATATCTCTATGACTAATGTTTTGCATGTCTCTTCTACACTTAGCAGGCATTGATGTTCAGAGCATTTTTTTTCTTTTGATATTCTCAACAAGCACTATCTTCTGGAGGTTAATCTGTGCATCTATCTTTTAATTTTTTGCCTTTACTTCTCTAAGAAAATGTTGGTGAAATAAGAAATGGCTCAGCTGCTGTTAATCATCTTCTGGAGCTGAAACAGTCTACTGTAACTTACTGCTGAGAGTGATATTTTAAGATAATTATTCTTTTTCCTCTACCCCCCATATCATCATGGGTTTGAGCTATACCTTGAGCAATGCTGCATCATGTATGTGGATTTGCATTGCTTTTCTGGCCATGCTGTTGTTTGTTCTGCTCATATGGAGGTGTTTCTTTGCTGATACCTATATTCTTTCTCCTCACAATTCCACCACTGTTGATTGTAGGTCTGATGAAAGTGATTCCTCTCTGTCGGAGGTACAAAGGTACTCTCTTTCTCTTTTCTTGGCATCTCTCACCAAAGTTATTCCAGCTCTTAAAACATTTCATTTTGCTGCATGATTTTTCCTGATACCTGTGCATTGCTTCCCTTGCTTTTGCCAGAACATTAAATATCAGATTTTGGTCAAGCATGTCTCCCCCTCTCCTTTTTTAGGGTATTTTTTTCATCACTGTTGAGCGGGTCAGGTGTTTTAATTGCAACTGAAGTATAGTGTAAGCATTTCCTTTGATGCATTGTTTCTCTCTTTGATTTCTTAAAAAAAATTAGGGGCAGACATTTTCTTACATTTTATCTGCTTCTTTCCTTATTTTTGTTTTTCTTTTTCAGTTGTATGCTTTGATCACTAAAAATGAAATCCTAGTGGAAATAAAAATGAGTGGTTTTTTATTATGTCTTTCTGAGAGAATGTACGGTGGCTTAAGAGATGAAAGCAGTGTCGCCACTCGTGTCCCTGTGGGTTAGGACTTAGGTACTCAGTGAAAAATGACTTTATCTGGAGAAGGGCAGTCAAAGAACTGCCAATAATATGATGGTGGCTTTGTCTGGTCATTGTAGCYATTGTAGCATTTTTTGTCTGTAGATTTTGGAACACTACACATAGGTAGATAAATAGCTCCAGGATATGTATTTTACGTGGCTTGTCACAGAAGTGAGTGAGTGAGAACAGCAGGAGGAATAACTCAGTTCAGAGGCAGCATGATCCACTAGGGAATACTACAGAGAAAATCGTGTTGCTTTAGTGTGATGCTAAAAAACAAAAGCAYAGAGACCTAAATTAATTAAAAAGCAAATTGTTCCTGTTTTTTCCAAAACATAAAACAGTGCAGATGAAAGGTGAATGCCTTTCCAAAATGAGGAAGATAATGTTKCAAAATTTAAGGCACTGTTAATACTAGTATTAGGAGTAATGAATTATATAAATGAAGATGTCCTGAGCTGTAAAAATGTTTAAAATAATAATTTTAATATTCTAGATAAATATCCTAGTTGTCACATAGTTGGCTTGTATCATGAAGGACTTTTTCCTTTCTATAGCAAACTTCTGGACAATATTACAAAATTTTTTACATTTTCTTTAAGCATCRGAAACTTTTTGTTTGTTTGTTTTGATGAGCTAGGGCTATGGTTTAGTTCCTTTTCCTCACAGTTATGTGTGTGATTCCTAAAAGAGCATGACAGTGAGTCTCATCTGCAAGCTGGCCAGGTCACAGCTGTGTTGCATCTTTTGGGTGTTACCTTGAGGCTTTTCTACACTTCACAGAAATGAAGGCTTCTGTGTGTGTGTGCAATTGTATGCATGGGATTTTAGACTGCTGGTAATTTTTGTTTGAAATGGTAATGGAATGTGAAGCGTTTTTTTCAGGCAGGTTAGTCTTTTGGCATCACCACAGAATTAGCTGAAAGTGCCCAGTGCTCTGGGATGTCAGCATTCCAGCCATCCTCCCTTTTGGCCATTTGAGCATGAGCATGTTGTTGGGTGCAGGGTGCAGTGGGCATCTTCTTCAGGCACAGAAGTTAACAGTAGTTCCCTGTGTCTGCCCACAGAAGGTGTGAAATGCATGCTGAGTTTGGCATTGGCAGTGCACATTACATTTGCTCCATTTTTCAAATTGTACTGTTTAGACTAAGATGTCTTATGCTTGATCTTGGGCATACAGAAGCTTCAAGTGTCCTGGTTTGTTCAGTATTATGCAGACTTTGCCATGTACCCAGTTGTCTTTTCATTTGTTTGTTTTYGTATGTGATTTCCTTTAACTGATAGTCCAGAGTTGACATGTGTAGAGGCTAAATACTAAAAATCCTTACATAGTTTATGAAAGGCATTCAGCTGTTCTGCCCTCACATCTAAGAGCACTAGGTTAAATTTTTTTTCCCTACATGCAAGTAAATTAATTTTATCTGTGTCTATTACTCTGCCCAACTCACATTAGTTTTTTTTCTTTAGGGGGATAATTAACCCATTCCCTGCTTCAAAGAGCATCCGATCGTCCCCSCTGCAGTGTACCCATACAGCTGAGGGACATACCAAGGCTGTGCTTTGTGTTGATGCAACTGATGATCTTCTCTTCACTGGATCTAAAGGTTGGGCAARCTCTGTGCACCTCTGCTGCCTACAGAGGCTGTTTTGGCAACTTGGAGTGTTGTGAAATTCTCAATTTGTGCTTAGTGCTGTAAACACAGTGAAAAATTCTAAGGGTCTGTTTCTCAACATAAGCTGAAGAAGGATTTAAAGTAATTATSTACAAGTTTCTAACTATGATGTGTAGTATTTGGGTGCTTATTTGTAGTGGAAAACCACAAAAAGCAGTAACATTAACATTTGTTGAGTGAGCTGATGGAAGCAGTCGTGGTAGCATGTACACACATGATATGCAATGCAAATAATAGCTCCAGGGTAAGGGTTGAGGTGGGAACTGGCACACATTTGGCTGTGCTGCATGGAGTTTGAATATCCTTCGTGCCATAATTGGTTCTTTGATCTATCTTATTCATCTGAGGGTGCCTTCTGCTTCCTCTGTGTATCTTGTTGCCTGTCCTTTGTTGTTATAAGAACTTTATGGCAGGTGTGGGAGGGCCTGGAATTTTAGTAATCTCTAAGTTCCTTGCTGGATGGTGCAGTCACTCTATAAACTTCTCAAACTGATAGAAGCAGTGTTTTGAAGAAAACATTTTCCTCYTGTCTGTAGTGAATTTCCATTGTCATTGCTCAGTTTGGCTTGAAGATACCACCAGAGGCCACCAGAGCTCAGTGGTTACTTTTCACAAACACCTATTTTAATATTGCTCAAAAAGTGATATTTGTATGTTGTGCTTTTTTTCTGGGCCTCTTCACATAAAGCACTTATGGTAAAGGACTTGTTATATTCTTAGTGGTGCAGCTGAAACTAAGGCAGACATTTTTTCTGGAAGTATCAAAGCTGAGATGAACTGGAGTGGCTGGGAAGAAGTTAACACCTGTTGACAGGGGGACTCTTCACTAGTTCATGTAATGAATAAACCATGAAATTTCAGGACATCCCTTTTATCCCCATATTAACATAGTTGGCAACCCCATCAGATGCAGGTCTTCCACTGCCAATATCCAGGTATATTTTCTGTGGCTGTTCTACTAGYTGGATGTTAACCTATCAAACTGCACACTTTGAGTGAGTTGGCAAACTTCTGATCTTGCAAGGTTTAAGCCAACATTTCAACATTTGTGCAAGTATATACAATTGCAAAAAAGGACATGGACTTAGATTTTGTAAATAATACTTAGTTGATTTCTGTTGAGATTTTGAATTTAGTGGCTGTGTGAGGGTAAAAAGAGCATGTTTTAAAATCCTATTTTACATCTAGATTTGTATTCTAAAGGTTTGGTAATTTATTTTTTTTTAATGGATGTTTGCAGATGTTGCAAATATTTACTTTTTGAAGTCATATCCTAGCTTCTTAAACTTATGGGAGAATTTTTCCTATGTATATTTTTTTGAGAGGAGTTTACCAAGTATGTTTTACTCAAGAGTGCAAACAGTTGTTTAATTAAATAAGGTTAAATCTTTTGGAAATTGTTGCTGAAGCAGAAAGTCTTGGCTCACTGACATCAGATAATACTTGCAGACAAATTCAGAAATGCCAGTAAACTCTGGTTTGCATTGCAGATCTTTGATCTTGGTAGTTGGTGTTTTAAAGTGCTATACTTAGTGTACTTATCTTCATGTTATTGTAACTAGAGTCTATAGATGTATAGAGTCTATACATAAAGCTTCTCTTCATCCTTACAGTACTTATTTCAGTTTAAATGAATATCTAAAACACATGGAGTAATACAGATGTGGTGCAGCAAGGAGAGTTTCCTGTTCTTGCCAATAGTGTTGCAGATTTCTTGAAAACTTCTATTATGCATTTGGGWTTTTAAGCATAAAGGTTACAGTATTTAAATTTCTTTGCTATGGAATCAAAACAGTGACTTAAGCACTCTTTGCTGGGATTTTCAGAGGCCTCCAATACGCTGAAGAGTTTGGATCCCTTCTCACCTTTGTAGTTTTGTTGTGGCAGTCAGAACTCGGCCATACTAAGCCTCAAAACTCATCCTGAGCTGTTTTTGTTAGTAAATTTTTTTAATTAAAAATTGGATTATTCTCTTCATCTATCATAATCTATACTTTACAGCTTCTAAATTGTCTGTATTTTCACTTCCCTTGAGATTTTTATCCTTTTAAAATGCTTTGGGATCTAATATGCAGATGGTGAATACACATTTAACGATTAAACATTGCTGAGTTTTGATGATGATGATAGATGGATGCCTATGTGTATTTTTTTAACCTCTACTTAATTTAGCTGTTTTGCTGTGGTGTCTACAGAAATGGAGAAAATGTATGAGTGCAAATTAATGTGTGTACTTTTTTTTTTAATTAACTGAGTTTAGGAAAAAGATGAGATTTTTAGGGTTTGGGTTTTTTTATTATTATTGTTAATATTTTTTCCATTTTTGTTTGTCTTTATTTAGATCGTACCTGCAAAGTCTGGAATCTGGTAACTGGACAGGAGATTATGTCTTTAGGAGGTCATCCAAATAATGTAGTTTCTATTAAATATTGCAACTACACTAGCCTGGTCTTCACAGTTTCAACCTCCTATATCAAAGTGTGGGACATCAGAGATTCYGCCAAGTGCATTCGGACATTGACGTGAGTATGCTGAACCTCAGAAGCCAAGCATTCAATTGAGTCTTAGTTTTAGATACATTTTATTATATTGTATTCAATATTGAAGCACAGTAATATAAGTACACTGTTGGGAATGGAAACTTTMTTTACATGTTCAGGCTAAGTCTGTATGGGGCAACAGTTATATATGGGAACAGAAAACARTTTGCATGTAGAGTTTTATCAGATGTTCAGTATTCATCATTGGCTTATAGCCTTTTATGCTCAGTGAAATAGGTTTGTTTTTATAGAGATACAAAGTATGGCAAACAAACCATAGAATTTGGGTTTTTCCTTTTTCTCCTCCTTCTCTGYACTCAGGTCTTCAGGCCAAGCTATGCCTGCTGATGTGTGCTCAGGAAGTACTAACAGAACAGTTGCTATCCCAGCTGGAGAGAACCAGATCAATCAAATTGCACTAAATCCAACTGGCACATTCCTCTATGCAGCTGCTGGAAACTCAGTGAGGATGTGGGACCTGAAAAGGTACTAACCACCAGCCAAAGAGAATGTTCTTCAGGTGGTTACATGTTCATAGGCAGCAAAGTTGTGCACATGAAACAGTCAGTGAAGTGTTTCTTCCATATGGTAGTGCCCATACCTGGGTAAAATATAGTATCAGTTCCAGATCAGCTCATCTATCTGTGGTGGTTACTGAGATAATGATTTTCTCATGTGTTAAGATTATGATGAATCATTTCAGTAAAAATGACTGGAAAAACACAATGTTTTGTTTGACAAGCACTAAAAAACACACTCTTGTGAGTATGAGAATCCTGACTAGTAATTGTTGATGAGATGATGGAAGCCAATGGAAGTAATGTAATATAATATGGAATTATGATAGCTGCACTATAATTACACTTTAACAAACATAACCTGCTCCCWGAGAGTGCATTCAAAATACAGAAAATACTTAGGAGGGGACTGATTCATCTTTACTTTAAAATGTTTTAATTCTCATTTTGCATAAATAGAGGGGTTTTTTTGTATTTAACGTAGATTTAATATTTATCCATGGATGTGAACAATAGAGTATAGGTAAACCAGAGAATGAGTACTAAAGACATAGGGGAAAATAAAAAGATTCATTCTGTCAGAAACTGTGTTATGGACTGTACTTGGATATATGAAAAGTTAAAAAAATCCTCATTTCTTCCTTAAAGATTTCAGTCTACAGGAAAGCTGACTGGTCACCAGGGTCCTGTTATGTGCCTTACTGTTGATCAAATTTCCAATGGACAAGATCTTATTGTCACTGGTTCAAAGGATCATTATATAAAGGTAAACCACTAGTATTTGCTTATTTTAACTTGGCACATGGGATGCAGGCTTCAGCAGARGTGGCTTACATCTGCACATTCCAAATGTGATAGGCAAGAAGAAAATATTTCACCAGTCATGGATCATGAATAACATTCAGTCATAATATACACTTAACACTTCTCTGCCATTTTTGTTTCAGCAAGGAAGATGGRTGCATGGTTGTCTCTAGTTAAGTTTTTTCTTAATCCCCATTAAATTGAGTGTCAGCTGTACAAAGTCTTGGAGAAATACTCGTAACATCTACTTTAAGTAACATTTAGCTCTTTAAAGTATCTTAAGTCAGTGTGTCTTTTTTCAAGTGCAGACCTAATTGTTTCAGCAGAGACACCTTGTGTGTTCCTCACATAAGAGAGTGGGGTTTAACCCAGGCTCTTTCTGAAGTGTTACCTGTGTTCTGAAGTGGAGAAGGCAGCAAGATCAGCAATTCTCAGCTAAGGTGGCCAATATACTTTTCTGCTTCTTGGAATTGTGATTAGTTCACTCAAGGATACCGAATCTGTTTTTTTGGAAGGAGGGTTTTTTTTTTCCTCTTTTTCTTTTTTTCTTTTTTCTCTTTTTTTTTCTTTTCTTGCTCACCTCAGACAGTGGCTCTTTGAACCCACAAGCTCCCATTTCTCAGGGCTGCACCCAAATTACGAGACTTGGGGAATTGTAGATCATCCATAAAGCCAATCCTCACACTGCAAAGAATGTGTGATGCATGAGGCCAAAGAGAGAATGAACAAGAAASCCTAGGTTGTTATGAGGGGATACCCTTTGTTCTGTTCTTATCACTCACTGGAAAAGTGTATGAACACAGCTGGGAGTGGAGCAGGATCCAGAACCTGTGTGAGCTTTCACACTGAGCTGGGCTTTCTTTTTTTCATGTTGTTCTACAATTCTTGGATGCTTGGCTRTGCACTGTGCCAGTTGCAAAATAATGCCTGAGATGTTGGTGCATAGTTGACAGTTTGGAGTGTAGATTTGAATCCTATCAGCAGTGTCCCTATGGTTAGAGGGCAGGGGAACCTTAGGCAATCGGGAGACAGAGGCAGACACTGAGAATTACTTCCCATGCTCAGTTCAGAATGTTTGGGTTAGTTGTGAGGTGCCATCCTGGCATGGTAATGAGTGAAGGATCTCAGTGGGAACAACAGGGTATGAACAGCAGTGCAAGTTTATCATGCTGGGAGCTCATGTGAAAAGCAAGGAGGGAGGGCTTTTGGAAAACAAAGCTGTCAACAGTGAGAGAACTTTATCTGTCCTTCTTGTGGGTTCTTTTTCTGTGGCCAGGCTACATAAATCCTCCTAARTCTGCCTGCCTCTTGACTTACACCACTAGGATGTCCAGGGATATTTCAGCCATTTCTGTGTGCTTCAGAGTAGTGTGTGTTCTCCAAAGTGAATGCCTCCAGAATTGTTAAGCCACTTTGGATAGTATAAATGATCTGTATCTGCATAGTCAGTGCAGCTGTCTACGAATTCTTGATGCATCCATTCAGCCCAGAAAAGAGAAGGTTATGTGGAGACCTCAGGATCAGAAGAGGGCTTACAGGGAAGCCAGAGAGGRACTCTTCAACAGAAATGTGGTGACAGAACAAGGAGTAATGTGTACAGATTGAAAAAGGGGAGATGTAGGTTATGATATTAGGATGAAATTTTTCACTTTAAAGGTGATGAGACAMTGAAACRGGTTGCCCRATGAGGTTGTAGRTGCCCCARTGCTGGCAGTATTCAAAGCTGGATAAGGCCTTKAGCAGCCTGRTATAGTGGGAGGTGTCCCTTCTACCAGAGAGGGGTTGGGACTAGATGATCTTTAAGGTCCATTTTAACCCCTTGACAATCTGTGGTTCTCTGCATGGGTAGGTCTGTTGGGCTACCAGGTCTGGTGATAGATACTGTCATSCCACAGGAAACTACTGTCTTGTCTACTAAGTCAGTAATATTAGTCATCTGTAGGTACCTGATTTTTCTGGTTTATAGTTGAATTTCTGGTTACAATTGGAACTGATGCATGTTAATTGAATGCAGTAACTTTTAAAATACCTTTAGCTCACAAAGGTATTATTTTACACTACCAAGCTCTCCCTTTTCTACTGTCAAGCTTATTCATTCTAAAAGGCCAATAAAGAGCAAATAATAGAGGATGAAGTTTGACATTTGCTTGTGAAACAGCGCTGGTGGTTTAAAAAGTTACAGCTCATCTGTTCTTTCAGCTCAGTCTCACTGGGTGAGTTCTCTGCAATGTAAAATGAATCAGGATTTCTTACACTGCAGGTCTAGGAACAAACACCTGAGGGGATTGATTATGGCTTAAATTGTTAAAACAACCTTGCTTAAAGAGTCTGTTTTAACACCCCATTCTTGGACCACAGGCAAGGAGAGAGGTGTGTCCATGRAAAGTTCATTGTGTAATTATTATGTAACCCTTACCAAAATAACTTCTCCAGGAAAAATATATAAGTGCCTTTTTCTGAAGCTACTTACCTGTGCAATTCTCACAGTGTGAGTTCTGTTTCYCAAACTCACTCATGAGCTTTGTTTCTCTAGCCCACCACACAGGATCCATATGGGCCCTTCCTGTGAAACTACTGTGCATGTGATATTCAAATAGTAGTACTTCTTCCCAGAAGTCAGTGGAGTATTCTCACTTCAGGCAAGAGGTGGAAGAGGAGAAAGGAGTGGTTTTGGTAGATAAATTCTGTCCAATTTACATCCAGTATACAGTGGCCTGTAATAAGACTTASYRAGTTTTTTCCYTAAAGTTACTTGCTGCATGACTTTCAAGCAGATTAGGCAGCAGAACATTTCACCTAACATATTTTATTATTTATTTTAGATGTTTGATGTGACTGAAGGGGCTCTTGGAAGCGTAAGTCCTACACACAACTTTGAACCTCCTCATTAYGATGGCATTGAAGCACTTGCTATTATGGGAGATAACCTTTTTAGTGGATCGMGAGATAATGGAATTAAGAAATGGGATTTGTCTCAAAAAGACCTTCTTCAGGTAATAATGAAAAATCATGAGCTGCTGTGACAGTCACGCTGTAGAACTGTTTTCAGGCTGTATAACTGTTCAGGCTCATGCAATGACTATTCACACAGACACYGGTGCTTTTAATAGGGAAGGCATAGAGCACTGACTAAGAAAGAAATCAATAATGTACTTGATCTTTACATGCAGTTGCTTTTCTCTTCTGTGCATGTAGCATCAGGAAATTCTGATGAAGTGGTTATCCTGATATAGCTCTGAGTACATGATGTTTGTTTTCCTGCTTCAGAATAAAAGCAGCATTTGCCTCATCTGGGACTGGAATCATTGGATACTTGTCTGTGACAAGTTAGTAAATTTTGGATTGGGAACTCATTAGGGAGAAACAATACTTTAGATCAGACTACAGAATATTTTCTTGTGMAGAGGTTTTACAGCCTATCTCACTCCACCCTGTCTTAGACCTTAGATTCATCTCYTTATACAGTGCATGTGTTATGCAATGTGTGCACACTCATAATAATRCTTGCTGTCAGAACACATTTGCTGCATGTTTTTCCTTATGTAAAAAGGAAAAAAAAAAAGGAGTGGGTGTAAAAGGACCTCAAATTCAAGGAATTTTCAATTTCTTATATCTGCTATAAGCTGATCTGTTCTTCTAGGTCTTACGAGAGGTTCTTGAGGTATAGTTGTGATTATTCAACTTGAGACTGAGCAAGAACTGAAAGGCAGAAAAATAACAGAAGAGAGTGCTGTTTTTGCAGTAACTTTTAGGGAAAGGAGGGGCATACATTTAATATGCAGACTGATAGCAAGGAAACAAATAGATTTTTAAAGTATTGGGACATGAGAAAGTAATGGACTGCCTACTTTAAAAAGAAAATATCTGTTTGGGCATACTTAGTATTCCATAAATACTWTGGAATATATAAACTTTCTTGACCTTCATTCAGAATTGTCCAGTTCAGTGCYAGTTCCTTTTCAGAATACTATGAAGACTTCACAGTTAAAATAAGGATTCATAAATTTAGCTTCTCACAGAAAATCTTCACTTGGCCATATTGGGACACCTGCCCTCACATCTGTCTGTCCAGAAAAATGTACTAAGCAGCTTTTACCAAAATCACAGGCACTGRAAAGATTTTGTACTCTCAGAATGACTTCATTAAAGTTGTAAGATGTGTTTTCACTCTTGCCTTTTAGGCTCMTTAAAGTATTATGCAATATGCATTTTTGCTATTGCAATTAATTTAACATCAGAAAGAGTACAGGATCGGGGTGAAGAAGTATGTAAATTACTAGTTATATCACTTTGCTTATTTTCCTTTTGGTATATGTGCATCTCATAATTTCTCTACTTTGCCTTTCCCTGTTTGTTAGTTTTAAGAGTACAACTTGCTAAGAACAATCTCACATGTTCTTCTTTCTTTTTGTTTCTGTTTCTATAAAATGGTGTATGTTTTTCAAGGAGGTGAGACTGAAGCATTTGACAGAATATAAATAATTTTTATTCATTGTCTATTTTAGGAAATGAGAAGTRCTGTTACTTGGTAATCATGTGATAGTTCAGAGGGGAAGGGCCCACTGGAGGTCACACAATGTGAAGTTGTCCTTCTGGTTCAAGCAAGGTTAACTTTGTAGTTAGGTCTGGTTTCTCAAGGCCTTGCCCAGCTGAGTTTTCAAAACCTCCAAAGTTGCAGATTGAACAGCTGCTCTCCTTAATCTACCCAGCAACCAAAACCTGAAACAGAGCCAAGCTGCTTTACAGCACAAATGCTGTAAATAATGTTGCATCAGAGGTCCTGGTTTGGCATACACATGTTGACCAGGTCTGATCCTCTATAATTGATGAAAATCCCTTAACAAGCATGTTATTCAAAAGAATCTGGAGATCATCTGCTTCACTTGGTGTTACAAATCCCGAGTCACAAAACCCTGCTGTGCCAAAATTTCTAAGAACCACAACCATCCCCCCCTCCCAGTTTTAGGAAGTGCTGCAGAACCAGACTGCCAGTGTCATGGTAGCTGYGTATATTATAGATGGAACACCAAGGTGATCCTAGAAAGCTGAATGTACTCCATTATGAGCAATGCAGCAAATTCTTACCAAACTGAACTGGAGAAAAGCCACTTTTGGTATCTCCAGAAGACAGCAAATTTGGACTATGATTTCCCCATATTTTTATTTTTTCCAYGTTCAAATAAATTTGAGAACAACAAAAGGATGTTGTTCTCAGCTGGTCTGTGCAACATTTTGCTTTCTGAATTAGAGCTAAAATATTAGTACCCTTCCTCAGTAAAGAATTAATGTATTTCTGTGAAGTGCAACATCACAAAATCAATTTATAATGTGTGGTGGGAAAAAAAGAAGAAAGAAGGCAAATACAGAAACAGTTTCTGTCTTCCTGGTGTATTTTTGAGCAGTATTTTGGATTTTCTTTTTATGTATTTTATAGCAGTTTTACAGACTTGAAACACAATACAGAGACCATCTGTCCAAAAATGCATTCAAGTATGGATTTGAAAGCATGCAGACTTTGCATTATCCTAAACTGATTCCTGTTCCACATTAGGTCAGTTGTGCATATGAGATTTTCTTCTGGTTTTGCAGTACCATTTCACAAAAAGAAACACTCTTGGAAGGTAGCACTCTCCTTGCTCTAAAGATGCAGAAGCCACCCAGAGCCATGTGGCAAAACTGCTGCAGGGCAGGAGTCAGGCTTACAACTTGGGATTTTTCCACTTCTGTGCTTGTTCCTCTGGAATTTTTTGCAGCCCTGTGAGACTTATCTACCTTCTCTCTTCCAGCAAGTCCCTAATGCTCACAAGGACTGGGTCTGTGCTCTTGGCCTGGTGCCTGGTGTGCCAGTTCTGCTCAGCGCCTGCCGGGGAGGCACCCTCAAGCTCTGGAACGTGGATACCTTTGCACCCATTGGGGAGATGAAGGGACATGACAGCCCTATAAATGCCATCTGCACCAACTCCAGCCAGATTTTTACAGCAGCAGAGTGAGTTCTTCTCCATGAATCCTTCTTCTCTGTGTCCCCTGCAGAATTCTGTCCATGCACATGCTTTTAGGACATGTGTAAGTCACTTCATAGAAAGCATCAGGAGGCCTTGTGCAGTCCATGCCCCTCAGTGCTAATACCTATCACAGACATCTCCAAACTGGGGTGCTTGCACCCCAGGGGATGCACAACATGATCCAGTGGGGTGCTGAAATAAATKGTTAGAATTCAGTGATAGGTGTATAATAATTAATCAATATACATGCGGTGTGGGCTTAAAAAAATTTTAGTGGTAGGGGTGCATAATCAAAAAAAGTCTGGACACCACTGATCTACAAATGGCAGGGAGAATTTGAGAGTACTTGAGAGCTTTATAAGCTTGTCTCTACAGTTGGACTGTTCCCTGGTAGAACTTGTTCCTGACCTGTGAAAGTTCTCCTAAAAGCCATGACACATGGCTGTTGGTTTGTTGGTTGGTTTGTTTTTAAGTGCTGGCATACAGCAGAAGCTTTGCTAGCCATCCTACTGTACTGTAAACACCTTGATTTGAATATTTATTTCCTCAGTAAGAGTGAGCAAATTGAGGACCTGATCAGCCTCAGGGATGTTGACCAAGAAAAATTTTGGAGATGGCAACAGAGCCTCTTTGTGGTGTAGTCTGRGCACAGGAGCTGTGAAGGCTGATGTGTTACATTCTTGTGCCAATTGGAGAAGCTTCTGGCCTTCTGAAYTAAAAGCAGGTCTTTCTGAGTCATAGCAGGATTTCAAAGTTGCCAAGTTTTATGATGGTCAGGTTTTATRTGTAAGCACTAGTAGGTAGGGGTAGAGCTGTCAAAGCTTATGTCTCTGTTTGCCTAGGTTATTAATCCACTTAGAACACATATGCATTTGAAATTAATTTTCTTTTTTTTTCATAAAAAAAAAAAACCAACTTCAGCTTCCTGGTATTTCTAGCTGTGGGATTAAGGTTGAAAAAATTTAGAGTTTTYCTAACAATTTACAGTGAAATAAAGGCACAAGTCAGAAAACACTTTGAACTGTCRCAAAGTCTGCTCTGCCTACTGTTTTCTTTTGAGGGGGTTGTGAGGAATATATGAATCAATGTTGGCTAGTCAYTCAAATTAATGTTTATGAGGAATTCATAACTTCCCTTTCATGGAATAAATTGCTATTTAACAAGACTAACTATTTTACTTCTAAATTATAATAGAGTTTTGTAACACATGTGGTATTTTATTTACACATACTTTAAAATTGTGTCAATAGTAATTTTTTTTCCAGAACTACTGAACTACATTCTTGGCTTCTAAGCACCAGCTCACTGGTATATGCTATCTAGCACCTTGCAAATGGGTTTGTTGGGTATTTTTTGTTGAAGAGTTAGGACTTCATATTATATTGTGGTTCTGTGCTTTTTTAACTTTTTCTCATAATAGACTGACACATCTTTACTTTCCTTAGGTGTAAAGTCTTTATACTTTCTTAGATGGTTAAAGGTTATAGCCAGTGCTGTGATTGTGATAAGGTTAGGGAATCTTCAGTGTTGTACATGTTAGATTGCAAAGTCTCCTGGAGGTGCAATATCTCTTGCATGCCCATTAAAGAACTGTTATTTTGCCAGYACTACCTTTCTGAATAAGACACTCAAGCTTTTAAGGAAGCTTCCCTTGCCCCCCCCTTGGCCCTCTCTCCTTCCCCAGTGTAATTACAGTTCTAATTCTGCTTTGTTTTGGTTTTCAGTGATCGCACTGTGAGGATCTGGAAAGCTCGAAATGTAATGGATGGACAGATCTCAGATACAGGAGATGCAAGTGAAGATCTTGCCAGTAATTGAAATTATGGAGGATWAAGGAATACAGTGATCAATTTGAGGTGCACTCTATGCAGTTTGCTGCATGTTTATTAGTTAAACACTGATGACTGGAATGGACTGAAAATGTGTGAACTCTTCCACTAGACCTGCTGTCCTTAAAATATGTACTGTATTTAATAACCTCTTGGTAACATGCTTGAGTCTCAACAGTCATGTGTATCTCTATMTATTATGGCTGAATTTGTGTGCATATGTAATACTTGCAGTTTAAATTAACTGGAATTCAGTCTTCTCTAATGACCATCTCAAAATTATAACCTGAAATATATAACAAAAGTGCTCTGCTGTATTTCACTCACAGGTATGATCAGCTGTTTTGCATTTTAGGGTAACGGGAAAGAATGTGTCCCAGGAATAAGCCTTTGATGATGAGAGGCGGCTTGAAGATTTTAAAGGTCACTTACACTGTTGTTAGGAAAGTGGAGTGAATAATAGATGGGAAGAAGCTGTTAATGATACATCTACCTGACATGGCTGTATCCTGCTAACAGCAAATGCCATATGAGTTGTGTGTTGATAGCCTATAATCTGTGTTGACCAAAGCTGTGCAGCTGTGTATACTCTGTGCTCAGGACTAGAACTCAAATGCCCACAAATGGCTGTGTTTTATTTGTGTTTTGCCTATGTTCTGCAATGACTAGTTGTTCTTAATGTCACGASAAATATATCTTAATCTATTTTTCTTATGGATTTGTTTCTATCATCTCACATTTTCTTTTTTTAAAGCAAATTGTCTTTCCTTTTTATCTAATTTTATATGCTGCTAAATGTATTTTAAATACACTGTTTTGCAAAACTTGGCAGTTACTTTGAGAACTGAACCACGTATATTGGAAAAAGCTATGTAAATAGATGGTTGTATAAAGAAAATATCTTATCTTGTGCCTGTATGACTTTTAAAGATCTTGGAACCTGGATATTGAGGGAGGATGTATAATTTACCCAACTGCTCTGAATATTAATTTGTAAATTCTGCAAATTTTAAAATTTTGTGTAGATTCAGAAACAGTGTTTGGATATTGAGGTTTTTTTGGTTGYTTTGTTTTTATTTTTCAGAAAATATCAGTCTGTAAATTATAGCTTGTGTAGGTAACAAATAAAGATGTGAATGTGAACTGCTWTTTTGCATTGTTCATCGTCCTTCCTTATAAAAAGTTCACTTGCCTTGCAAAGGTGTTGAATGTCAAACCCACAGTTTTACACAGTGCAGTGGAGTAGCTTGGTGAGTACTATAGCCCATATGTTGTTGTTGTATCCCATGTTCTCCTTGGCCATTATTTGGGTTTTTATAGTCCTTAGGAACCCCAGGGGGATTCCCTCACACTTAGTACAGTGCAGACATAAAATGAAGCAGGTGACTCCTGTTCCAATGAGATGACACTTCCCTTACCTTATTGCATATGGGCTGTCAAACAAGGAAAAGTTCTAATGCCTCTTACTGATCTTGGAGGAAATTCCTTCTCTGCTCAGCTTGAAAGGAGATGAAAATACTGCTTGCAGTTTGAGGTTACCAATGTATTCTAAGTTTTGATAGAAACAGGTGATGAATGATATATATTGTTAAAAAACAATGTATAAATAGGGTTAAATAAGCAGCAACACTACCACTTATGTTTGTCTATCATGCTTTTTAGCTACTCARAGGGTCTACACACAAATTATTTGGGACTATATCACAACCTTGAGCCAATTCCCAGAGGAGAGTGGATTTACATGCAAGACTCACAGGAGAGTCTTTTTGTGCCTGGTGGAGGGTCCCTGTKCCCCTTGGCCTGGTAGGTGTTGTGCCAAGCTACACAAATGATACCCACAGCTTGGTGACTCCTGGTTTTGGGGCTGTATRCTCATGGCTGTGTGTGTAAGATTCATGAGAATCTTGTGTTTTGTAACTGCAGGACAAAAGCCCTTGCAGACCTGAGAAAAGCCACCCCCTGTCCAGCTGCTCAGCTCTGGCAGRCCACATGGGGCTGTGTGGCCATGGCCTGAGCTGCAGATCTTCCTCTCCAGTGATGCTTGGCAGTACTATTTTGTTTGACCTATCTCCTGATAGGCACCAATATTACTTAMTCATAAAAATATTTTTGTTTTCTTCCAGGAAGACATTCCACCTAAACCAAATCTTACCATAGAACATAGCTTTCATACCTTTGCTCTGAAAGTACTTGCCATCAAATAATTGGAAGAAAAATGTCATTTTGTAAAGGTCACAGTATCAGTGTCTTGTTTTAATGGAGAATTTTTTGACTGTTTTTCTCCAAAYTTCATCTGTGCTGTAGACCCACATATGTGACAAAAGATAATGTGAAATCAGAAAAAGAAAAGCACTGGGGTCCCACTCTAAACATGTTTGTGTCAAAAAGGGAAAAAAAAAAAAAGTGGTCTCTGAAAGACTTTCTAAGTAGTCATGGGAAAATCATGTTTTCTTCTTGGAAGTTGGAATTCAGAAGTTGAGCAAAGTGTGTGGAAAAATTACACTGTGTCTCATGTTATCTGCTTAGATACAGGCAAGGTCATGTGTTACAATTAATCTCATCAAAGRAATGAATGCTGAGAAAATATTTGCAATGCTTCTGATTGTGTATCAGAACAAGTGCTTATCGTGCCCCTGCCTTGTATAAAAGGCTGCAGGCTGCCTGTGCAAGTCCTCCTTCAACCATGGCAAAGATGAGGAGCCTCTGCTTCTTGGCTGTTGTGCTCGCAGGTAAATACACCACGTTTGTGTTTTGTCATAGGGTTCAAGAGCAAAATGTAAATGTGATAACAATAGAAGAGCTGTTAAAATAAGTGGTTGATTTCCATGTAACAAGAGAGAACAGACATGGCASTGACTCCACCTGAGGTGACAGAGCTGGCTTGTTTAGAATTGTGCCCCAGTTCTACTGTATTCAGCACCTGGGCACCAGCACAGGCAAAAGGGAATCACTGGGATTATTCAGCGGAAAGTTACCTGGTAGCTTTTTTCTGTAATTTTTACCCCAGCATACCAGAGGTTAATTTGGTCCATAGCATTGGAAAGGAAAAATACATACTATTGTGTTGCTGGAAGAGGGAATCTCTGCAGCAAATGCCTTTGAAATGTATGGACGATCCCAAAATGTAAATATTATTACTATTAAATTAAAATATGCATTGTAATACTTCAGTTCCTTATGCCTTAATTTTAATTTTTTAAAAGTCAAGGTTTTTAAAAATCAATGAGGATTATTTTTCACATGTGTCTTTTCAACTGCCTTGCTTTAGCTTCTGTTCCCATGGAAATTATCATGGAAAAGCAGCAGGTAGCCATAGCTGTTGCTATATATATTCAGCTGCTTGTTTGGATTTCATCTTCTTTTACGTTTACAGACATGGGCTGTAAGTATAGTGACAATGATGGGGTTTAAATTATTTTTAGAAGTAGGGAAGGAAAATGAAATCTTCCCACTTCCTGCCATCACATTTGTACTGCAACAAAAGTAAGTCCAGGAACAAGGCATGARCAAGGTTGCAGCCTTATTGAGCTGCTCACACCTGCAAGTCTTTTATAAAAAATTTGCTGGAAAATGTAAGCTTTGCATTAATGAGAGAAAAAAATGGAAGGAATTCCTTGGCTTCTGCTGGGGGAATGTTTTTTTCCTTGAAGTAGTTTTTCATTTGCAATATCATTCATAAGAAGCATTTTGAAAGTATTTTACAATAGAAATTAGTTCATAGAAGTCTCGCACAAACGTATGCTGTGTAAAATGACACCACATTATTATTCTGCTGTAGTCTGTTCAGTCATACTCTTAGATTTCAGCAATGAAAACACTAATGCTGCATTTGACTCCCATTAGAAAACACACCCCAAWCCAAAATTAAATGTGATGGGTTTCGTTTATTTTGTGGTCCAAGAAGAAATAATTGAGGGATTGCAGAAGGATGCTCATATTATGCTTTAGATGAAAAAGAGGATAAGAACTTAGAGCTTTTCTATGTGACAGATCATGGGGGGTGAATGCTGGACAGAGAGCAGTCAGCCCTAGAGGACCTGACTCTCTGCCCCAGAAAACAGAGGTGAAACCAATCCTGCCTGCTGGTGAAGGTCAACAGCCAGATAATTCCTATTAATTTCAGCCTCTAGAAGATGATAATGAGGCACTGTGGCAGCGAGCAGTGAGCTCTGCTGAGCAGCCTGGGAGCATCAGACCTGAGTGTCAGATGTTCCTGAATAAAAGGGGCAGGGAGTTTTCTCAAAAAGAAAAGAAGTAGATGGCACTCCTGCTTTTCTGTGTTCACATCCCCCACTTGGAATTCACCTCTGGCACTGCAGCATGATGGCATTCTCTAGCAAAAATCTACTGCTTCATTCTGTAAATTTTTCCAGTACACATAATTACTGCTTGTGCACATCTGCTTGTAGAAATCTTTCTGTGGAGAAGCCCAGGCTGCACCAGCAATCATGTTTTAGGCTTTCAAGCACACAACAGTCCACACGAAGAAAAGAACAGAATTAAAGCAGAGGTATTAGTCATTTTGTAGAAAAGGGCAATTATCATTCAAGTAGATTTAATCTTTGACTATTGCTGTAATGACTAAAATGACATAAGTTAACTTCAAAGTAAGTATGCTGCCTGTGATATGCCTGTTCTCTCTGAGAGTATTTGCTAATAGCAGTTTGTCAGCACAGCAGGGAGCTGGTCTTGTGGTCCCCCGACTCTCGGCCGGCTCTTAACCAGCGGGCTTGACCTGCAGCTGTAAAAAGGGAAAATTKAGCACCTTACTAACAGGCTTTTTTCATGATGGTTCTGTGAATGACTAATATATGCCTTTTCTTTTACTGCTGGCATCTTCCCTTTACTCATAACTGTACSTGAATTAACACAAACTACTAATACTACGTAGATACAGTAGTCATAAGACGCAGAAAAGAAACCAAATACAAATATATGCATATACTCAGTATTTTTTCTGTTTATATCACACAAGTGCATACTGCTTATCACATATTTATATTTCTCTCTATATAACAAACATCTGTGTAGAACATAAGCATACAGAAAATGTAACATTTTAATATCAGTCCTTCCTGTTCTGCCAGCCTGCAGTGCTGCTTTCAGGCCTCGCCAGCAGCTTCATTACGCTGCCATTTAACTKTCTATGAGTATTTCAAGCAAGTCGTGCTTCAGCTGAGGGCAGGCAGCTCTGAGTGCTGAACAATGCAGACCCACTGCCTCGGCTTGTAAAACAAAGTTCTTGTTGCTCTTGCTCCCTTATGAGGGCACAGCTGCTCTTAGTCCAAGGGCTCAGGGTACTAGCCCTAACACGGGGAGAAAGCACATCCAAAACCAAGAGTGACTAAAGTTTGCAGTGCTGTGGGGGTTTCTAACGCGTTTCTCTGCTGCTTTCCCCGCGGGCAGCCCTGGGCGGGTGCCGGGGCTCGGAGGAGGACGCGCAGTGCCCCGGCTCCGTGGCGGTGCAGAAGCGCATTGACTGCCACCCTCAGCCCGGCGCGTCCCGCGAGGCGTGCGAGGCGCGGGGCTGCACCTGGTGCTCCACMGACGTGCCCAACGCGCCCTGGTGCTTCTTCCCCGAGGACAGCCCCTACGGCTACGCCCGCAGCGGCAGCGCCGAGAAGACGGACAAAGGCTGGAGGTGAGTGCCTGTGGCTCCTTGGGCGCTGTCCCCCGGCCGCCGCTGCCGCCCCGGGTGCACTTGCCGAAGGCTTTGCCCCAGTTGCTCCAATCCACATGTGGTGACAAGGAGGGTAAGGGACGGCTTTCCCTGTGCCTATGCCACAGAACTGGGGCTTCTGCTGTCGCCACACCGGAGGTGACGAAACCAGGTGCAGGCCTGGAGGGGTCCCTCCAACCCTGGGAGCTGTGTCCCAGGAAACTGTGAGGTCTTCTTTCTTTGGTAGCCCCTATTTTATCCATCACCATCAAGGAGGGCTCAACTGACCTCAGGGATTATTTCTCTCAGTAAGTCGATGATTTATTTTTGAAGAGGTGACACAGAGTAGCTGGGYTGTTCCCCTGGCCTGCCCCACCTCGGTCTCAGCCAGTGATGGGTTGTGGTGAGTACCAGTGGTGTTTCCCCYGCAGAGTCACCCTGAGCAAACGCCAGACCTTGAGCTTCTTCGGAAATGACATTTCCCCAATCGTCCTGGAAGTGGAGTTCCAGACCAAGGACAGACTSCGGTTCAGGGTGAGTACGTGGGGGGCTGGAATCATTTACCCAACACAACMCGTGCTAAGGAGTGAGCTGACCTGCCCCCTGCTCACCTTGCTTTAGCTCTACGACCCCAACAAGCAGCGCTTTGAAGTGCCACTGAAGATCAATGGCCCCGGGGTTACTGCTGAAGAAGCCAACTATGAGGTGGAGTTCTCAGAGGATTCCACACACTTCGTGATCAAGAGGAAAAGCACTGGCACCGTGCTGTGAGTACTACACATGATTCGTATTGCTTTTTGTAAAAATTAGGTGTGATKGGGTGAGCACTGTTTCCTCCCACCCTGTGGTCAAAGACAAACTGGAGGAGATGTAAAACCAGATTTATGCCTTGTCCCTGAAGGACTTTCATTMTTATTAGGGGTATGTGCCTGTATAACAGACAATTATCTATATGTATGTATAGAAGTTAATTCAGTAAGTCAAAAAACTTTTGTGGCTACAATTTCATGGCTTGGGATGCTGGTAAACTCAACTCATMAAAGCACTGAGCTAAGATTTCTGGAATTTGAGGTGTCAGGAACTGAGCACCAAATCTAACACTCTTCAGCAGGCAGTTCTAGGAAGCTCAAAGCCTTGGAGGCCATAAGCCCCTAATTTCCACTGATGTCAGTGAATGGCACTGGCTGTAGTCTGTCTCTGCAAAGAAACCTCAACATTTGTTTTCTCAAGTTAGTACTGTAAGTTTAACTTCAGCAAAAGCTCCCCTCACTAACAAATGTCACCAGGTGCCATMATTTCCCCTTTCCTTGGCTTCCATCAACCTTGCCTTCCTCCTTCAATCAAGGTGCATTACTGCCAGCTACTTTGGGRAYRCAGCAGKGAGCAAYTAAAGGATGGCTTAACATGRGTGATGCAAAYAAGACAATAGAGYCTCTAGAATGGTCTGCAGATTAAAYCATCATGCTGGGTTTCTAATGAGCTGACCATCCTTTTGAACTACAGTCTCATGGCATCTCTTTATACATATCACAGTCAATTCTGTAAAGTTTTATTTATGCTGGCTATTTAAAATTAATATATTATGCATTACTGTGATAACAAAAATAATTTGATTTCTCATTAGACTTAACATCTCTCTGTAAACAGTGGGCTTTTGTTAAAGGCCCAGTTTTCTTCTTCTTTTTGTAAAAGCTTATTAATTGGAATGTGAGGGGTGAATGCATAACAAGTGCTAACTCATGGCCCATTCCCACTCAGCCCTCCTCACCTTCACCCAGACCCCAAGGGTTCAGCCCAGGCTGATGAAACTTGAGAGTCCCAGCTGAGGAAGGGGCCTGTCATAGAGCAGATGCAGGATCTGCTAAAGGCACAACTCCAGTGACAGGCAGAGGAGCACAAGACAGTCCCCACTGAGGAGGTTCCAGGAGGGAGCTGGAACACTGAATGTGCCCTGCTGTGGGCCTGGGGAAGCCTCCTCCATTCCCTTCCATCTCCTGGTGCACCAAGTCCATGCCCAGCAGTGGCAGAGGTGTGGACTGCAGCAGTGCTGTGCTGCAGAGCCCAGGGAGGCAGAGGGCAGCCTTGGATTGCATCAGCAGTGATGCTCTGCTCTCCAGCTTCCCCCTGGGAAATTGTACACTGCCTCCAGACAGGTAAAGGAGTGCTCCTGAAACTCAGCCAACCCCAAAAAGAGGAAATTGTGGGTGAATATAATGTACAGATAATGGACTTTTATCCTGCAAGCAATGGTAAGGCTGCTCCCAAAATCTTCTCACCAGCAGAGACACAGGATTTTGTGTATGGAAAGGGAAATARTATGTTCCTGGGAATTCTTGTTTTGTGTGAAATGGCACAGCCAGTACTGTAGACTGAAGGATCCTGTCAGGGAGCTATTCCTCTCACAGCTCAATGATATTTAGTTTAGTTATATTCCCTGTGTGAGGAGCGAAAATGCTTCCCCTTTATTTGTTTGGCCGTTCCTCCTGTCAGAGTGAGGAAATGCAGTGCTCAGAGATAGCTCCACAGCCTGTCTTAGAGGGATTTGCAATCTCCTTAGCCACCAAAAAAGCTGTGCAGATGGAATCTTTCAAAACAGGAAAGCAGGTTATATATCCTGGCCTAAAAGCTATGGGTGGCTGCATTTACTTTATTGGRAAGGATGACCCCTCAGCAAGCAGCATTATGGAAACATCCCCATCAGTGGCTGCACTTGACTGGCTGGTTCCAGGGGTGCACTGGAGGCATCTGGCATGTTAAGTAGATTTTCATGTTAGTTCAACCTGCCCAAAGGCAGCTTTGAATGCTAAAACCCAAATCTTTTCCCTTGGGCTCCCTCCAGAAGTGGGAGCAGCTGCTCCAGGGTACCCAAGCACCAAGCTGCACAGCTGGTGGCCTCTGTGCCTGGGCCAGGTTAGGGCAGGCTGTGTGGGAGAGTGTTCCTGAGAAACAGCAAGTGCCTGACACCTGGAGGGACTTTAGCCTCCTGTGARCAGCCATGGCCTTGCTATCTCAGTGAACAGCTGAATCAATTGTTGATTTCCATATGCACACRAACACTGCTCAGAACAGTCAATGTGGGCAAATAAAGCCTCTTCAACAGGTGCTGCAGTTGCACTGCCCAGGTGTGGGTGGATAATAACTTGTGTCTGCACCAAACCAGGTCAGGGTTCTCTGCTGGACCTTTTAAATGTCTCTGAGGAAAGCTTTSCCATACTAAAGCAATCCCAGATCCTCAGAAATCTGTTTTTCATTATAGTTCTTATCCCTTGCTAGCAGAGCCATGCTGCTGGATGACCTACCCCCCAAAAAAAGCCTAAATTCTCTCATGATGCCCAGCATGCTCTGGCACAGCTGACAGTCCACCTGGGAAAGGAGCAGCCTGTCCCAAGCACAAACACAGTTTAGGTTTGGGTTGCTCTTCCAAATCCACACCTGTGTTTCCCTGCCCTCCTTTCTGAGCTGCAGGCTGTCCTGCCATCCATGCCTCTGTGCTGTGGCTGTGAAGCAGAGGGGTGTCAGGCTCCTGTCTGTCTGCTTGGTACAAAACCCCATCCTGCTCTGCCACTCGTGCACAAAGCCTCCTCCTTGTGAGGAATGATTTCATTCTGCACTGGAAATGCTGCAGGGAGAGGCAGAGGAGGCTTTGAGGGTGCTTTACAGGCGTTTCTCACTCTGGCTGCATGCAGGGAGGCACAGCTGAGCTACCCAAGGAGGGCAGGACAAACTCAGGGCTCCGTGTAATCACAATAACAGGGGAGAGGAATAAAGKATGTGAGGGGAGAGACATTAACAGCTGATTGCAAACCTCATGCAGAGCCAGGAGCAAGAATAAAAGGCCAAGTCCTGCTACATTTTCAGCTTGCTCCAACGTAATCAGCTGCTTTGCTTGCAAGGGGTGAAAATTAGACAGTCATGTAGGGAGATGATCCAGGGGCTGCTGGGGGCTGCTGGGACCAGGAGCTCTTGGGCTGCCTCCCTTTCTCCTCCCAGTAATGCCTCTTGGCTTACTCCCTCTTACTTTTCTTTGTCTCATCCACTGCTGTCCTGTTCTCTGTCYCATCCCATTCTGCCTCCTCCTGCTCTGCTTTTCACCCTCTCCAGTGCTCCTGCTGTTTTGCCACCAGCCAGGAAAGGTCATTTTCTGTGCCATTGGCTCTCCAAAGCCATGGGGGTAAAGAGATGCCATGCCCATACACTCACTAGGGAGATGCCAAGGGGATCAGAGGAGACTCAGCAAAGCTTCTGCTCCCATCCAGATGTCAGGTGTTTTCTGTTTTCGGACTTAAGGCTGCAAGTCACAGTTCTGAGCCATGAGGGACAGGGACTAGTGCATGGATCTCCTGCCCCAGAGGTGAAGCTCCCAACCTGCCATCTTTGTTGGGCAGTGGAGACGGCAGGGGGCCTCTTTTCATTCCCATCATGCTTAGAAAATAACTGTTTTGGCAAAATTGGTGTGGTCAGTGGAAAAAGGCTTTGTCAAGAGATTGCCTTTAGTTCAGTAAATCCTTGCTGAGGATAACCTGGTTGGTCTTGCAGCTCTAATGGGAAACTGTCCCATTGTTGGCCAGGGCCCTACATTAGTAAAAAGAGGAGAGAAAATCCTGTGTTGTACTAAGGCAGGGRAGGAAGCTAAACAGCCTGGGAGTTGTTTTTGTGGCACATACACTCAGGTTAAGCACTATTCTCCTTCCTGCTCCTGCCACAGTAACAGCAGCAACCACTGGTGCAGGTAGTATCAACTGAGAGCATGAGGGCTCCAAGAAAATGTAGATTTTCTCAAGAACAGAGAGTAAAAGACTGGAAACTGTTTGCTTTAAGACAGTGATAAATAACAAACACATGCTCATTTTGCAGTGTGTGATTACTCTGTGGGACTCATTGCCCCAGGGCAGCACTGGCACAGGAGGCCTAGCAGGGTACACATTCAGACATCATAAAAAAATCATCTGTAGGAAAATAAAACCCTCAAATASTTCTGTCTCCATGCTTCACAACATCAGCTAATTCTATGAAAACAGCCAGAAACTTCCTCCATAAGCAGATTATTGCAAGACTGGCTCTGAGTGACATCTTGTGCCTTCCTTTGTGATATCTGGCCTGGGCCATTGCTGGAGACAGGCTGCAGAGGGATGGACTACTGATTKGATTCTCCAATTTAATATCCTGACTTTTCCTTCATGATGTCACCCAAATAATGGAAGGCAGAACATTTTTTTTTACAAGCCAGATAGGGGTTATTTTCTATTAAGCATCTAGAATACCTTTTTTGCTACTGCACTTGGGAATATACTGCACAAATAACCAAAACCTAATCAAGATTTTCCCTAATTTCCAAAAAGGCTACTGCAGAATTCAGCTGCCTTTTTCATTGTTTGTGGTAGTTAGCACAGACACCACTTAGCATGAAGATATTTTTATATAGGCAAGGCTATTAGGATGATTTATAATGCTACAGTCATAGCTGCAGTTTTGCTGAAAGTAAGGGGAGGAAATTGTAAGCATCAGGGGCAGAATGGCTTTGTTTCTAGTTTGTAAGAGCCATTATTTTAGTCTTCTAATAATTATGTTACCWAGGCAAAGAAGTATTGTAGGTATATCACTTACATATTTTTCAGAGCAAAAATTAAGCATTGGATATCCAGTGAGTTWTAGGATATTTCCTGATACCACAACAATGAATACAGCAGAAGTAGAGCAGAACTGTGTCAATAACTGTAAATATACTCTGCACTTCTTTTTTTTTTTTATAATGTCATGTTTGTGGAAAATCTGTTGATTACTCCTGCTGATTCTCTCCACCTACTTGACAAATCACCTTTAAAGTAAGGTAAACATRTAAAAATTCAGTCTTGGTGGGCCTTCTGCACTCCAGTGGTGTTCCAAGACTTACAGCTGAGAAGGAATACAGCTGTTGTGTTATGGTTTAACCCCAGCCAGCAACCAACACCACACAGCTGCTTCCTCACTCCTGCCTGAAGGATGGAGAGAATTGGAAGGGTAAAAGTGAGAACATTCATGGGTTGAGATGAGAGCTGTTTAATAAGAGGGGAAAAAATAGTACTAGTATTAATAATGATGATGATGATGATGATAATAATAATAATAATAATAATAATGCAATTAAAAGGAAAATAACAGAGAGAAAAATAAAACCCAAGAAAAAAAAGTGACGCAAATAACAACAATTACTCACCACCATCTGACTGATGCCTACCAGTCCCTGAGCAGCAACCAACCTTCCTGCTAGTTTTAATGCTTAGCATGAAGCCATATGGTATGGGATATCCCTTGGGTCAGCTGAGGCCAGCTRTSCCAACTGTGTCCCCTCCCTGCTGCTTGTGCACTCCCAGCCTCCTTGCTGCTGGGCAGTGTAAGGGGCAGCAAAACCCTCTTGTGCTCTGTTAAGAACTGCTCASCAGCARCTAAAACACACCTGAATTAYCAACAGCTTCCAGCACAAATCCAAAACATCACCCCATACCAGCTACTAKGARGAAGGTTAACTCCAGCCAAAACCAGCAGTCAGTGGAAATATTTTTAGCAATCTGAGATCAGTGGAAAACCATGGAGATCTGGGCTCCTGAGGTGATGGTCCTCAGCAGCTCAAGTGTGTTGAGTCAGTGTATTTGAGGTTCACTTGAAAATAGAGTGTGTATTCCTCACTCCCTAAGGTGCTTTAACACTTTATGGGCAGCCTGTGCCTACCCTGGCAGCCCAGGCTCTGTGGAGGAGTGCTCCCAAGCTTTGCCAGGATGCTTAAACCCCCTTTTTGGATAGCCTTGTGAAGTTACAACTAAATTTGCACACAGATAATATACAGGGTGGTCTGGAGGCCAAGAAAAGCTAATGTGATTGAGGACATTTTCTCCAAGTGACTGAGTGGACCAGTTGTTTACAACTTAAAATAATGAGCTCTGTTCTCCAGGATTCATTGCAATGGGAAGAATAAAAAAAGACCAAACCTCTCCCAGCTTAAAATTATTTTCCAATGTCCAGATAATGCATGATGCCTGTCCTTATGATGTATCATATGTGTCCCAAGTCTCCTAATACTGCACGTTTTGTAAGAGCACCTTTAGAAGTGCCCCCAGCTGGTTGCTCATGGCAGGTGACTCAGTGCTTTGAGCCACTGCACACRCTGCAGTCCCTGGCCTCCAGTAAACCTCAACTGAGCAGTTCTTCAGAGAGGTAAATCGTCATGTCCCATTTGTATTACAAAGGACTGGTGATTGCACTCCTGAAAACCATCTTGTCCAGCCTTTTAGTCATCCCCACAARCAYTGTGACAATGTTAGTCATGAACTACACCTTCAGCATGAACAGGATGTTTTMTCTATCTGCCTACTCACSTTCCTTTAGTACTGCTTCCTTGGTCCACTCCAGTTATGTTTCATCCTGATAGCCAGTGGCTTGACTGCTGGGYGTGAGACTATTTCCTCTGCTRGCCAAAAATGTTAWTTTTTACAGAGATCTTTTCAATCTAAGTCATTMTTTTTTTCCTGATAAGAGATTAAAAATTAGATAGGTTCATTCTTTATTRTRGTGCACCATGYATGGAAGAAAAGAGCAGCCTTTATCAATCAGACTCCTTAGACAGCAGCAATAGATGACTATTCACAGACCATGGGCCAGCAGACATGTGGGGAGGCTGTATTTCCATAGGCAGGTGTGCTCCTACCACAGACATCTTAACAGCTTAAGAATTTCAGTAAATGTGACTGCAGTTATTACCTCTTGTGCAAAAAAAGAAGRGTTCTTGTCCTCACAGACTTTGCCTCGTCTAACTTCTAGCAGGGGTTGCATTTTTGACAGTGAGCCACTGTTCAGCTGTGTTTTTACATTTTTTAGACCCATTCTTTTGTCCATCACAGTGCTTTTATGGTTCATAGGACTCTCAGAGGAGAACCACGCAAATTCCTGCAGACGTGTTGTCATTTTATGCTCCCTCCTGTTTTGTTCCTTCTATCTGCTTTAAACCAGCAGGAGGGAAGGTGGGAGAAAATGACATTTTCTTTTATTGTATCCAAGGGTTTAAGGAAAGGCAGACATAATTTTTTTCATTTAAATGATTGATCTTTGCCAACACCACATAAGCAAACACATAAAGTAGCACAACAGCCTAACACAGTGTGCTAGAGAGCATGAGGACTCTGGAAGCTGCTTGGGAGTGAAGGCAGATAATAGTGCCAGGGGAAAACCTGTTCATCCTTTCCTTCAGATGGAGATGACATAATGATGCCCAGAAAAGGAGRGAGTCATTACCAGCCTTTTTACGTCATGGTTAATGCTATATTTAGCACAYAGCTCTGCTGGCATGCAGAGGTCTAGGGAAAGAGAAGGCTGATGGGGAGCAGTGCTGGTGGCACAGGGAGCTGTGGCAGTGGGGGTGGCAGCCCCCAGGGAGCTGAGGCACTGAGGGTTGCAGAGCAGGGCACTGTTGTGGCAATGTCATGCAGAGGTAAGGCTGCACTGCCTGAAGGAATGCATGAGTCATAAACCAGTTTCTCCACAACATGTAAAGATATGGTGGGGCAGAGAGCTTGCTCCTAGGGTTTGCAGCACCCCAGTGACCCCTCCTCGTCAGGAAGGGGGCTTGCTGAGCTGAAGGAATACTTTAATACCATGGTAACACTTAAGTGTTCTCATGATTGGGAATGTCCATGCTATAATGTGGGTACCACAAAGACTCATGTCCTGTGAACAGACATCATGGGGAGAGCTCAATGACTTAGGACAGAAATGTAAACTCTTCCCAGAGTGTTTCCCCTCTGGCATTGTTTGAGTTTTTCATAACCCTGTGGTCTGCTCAGAGCAGTGACCCTTCCTGTCTTGGCACAGAGCAGAGCTGTGTGACAGCCTTCTCTCCTTGGGGCAGGAATTCAGCTCCAGAGCCCATCCCCATTCCTGCACAGAAACTGCTTCTTGCAGAAAGGCCTCTCTTGGTCAAGGACTGGAYCTGATTCTCAGGGATGTTTTACATGCATAACCCTGCTAAAAGGAAATAATTTTATTCAGWACTGCATGTAGGTGGAGATGATGGAAAGGAGGGAGRGAGGGGTTCCTGCTGGCAAAAAAACCCAACAAACCAAGAGTTATATACAAATTATTACTTTTCCAGCTTGTAAGAAATGACAAATAGGCTTTTAAAAAAATGTGCAGACCTTTTAGTAGCTGTGTGTGACTTTGGATTTTTCTAGGAAAATTTAGGGCTAGTTTGCACCTGTGTTTTGCATGGAGAGGCTGGGGAATGCCTGAAGCATCCCCATGAGGGGCTGTCCTTGCAGCCTTGTGAGGAGAGCCCACCAGTGTGGTGGGAACAGTGGTGCCCTCCCARTTCTCCCAGCAGCAGGGACTTGTCCCCAGGTGGGGTGCTGGTGGCACAGGTGGCAGCCACTCCCCAGAGKTCTCCCCTGATGGGGTAGAGCTGCTCCCCACCAACACAACCCCTCTCCCATTTCTCTGATTCACCAGTCAATTTGATCAACCATTTAATTTTGTCAAAATCATTGACAGAAGAACATTAAAAGGAGAGTTATGCCACTTCTGTGCTCTATGGCTTGGGCTCATTTATTTTAATTAGCTGTAACAAATTMATGGTTAAACAAGGCTCGAGAGGGTGCTATCTAAATGAGCTACTCATGGCATACACAGGACCATTAACAAAACACTTCTCCACAGCTTGACTATGTTCTCCCCCATCTAACTTACAGCTCATTATAGCTCTAGAGATAGGAAACAGAATGTAGCACCTAATTAAAATGTGAGCCTGTGTCCACAGATGATTCAATAGAAATAAATGYATTAAGCTGTTGAGAGAAGCAGGAGAGAGTCATCACAATAAAAACATTTTGTTCAAGCAGAGTCTAGAGAAAGCTATACCTCTATTTTAGGCACCTGCMTGAAGTTGGAGGTATTCTGGTCCTGATACAGCAAAACATTAAAAAAAAARCCTATAAAATGTCTGTTGTTCTCATTAAGTATTCTGAACTCCACTGTGTAATAACAATTTTTAGACTTTCACATTGGTTGTCATAGAAATAGCTTAAGCGACCACTTATTTTRATAATAGATTTATAGTCTGTCTTCTGTTGTTTTAGTTGCTCTATTCAAAAATTATATTGATGCTGCTTTTTTTTGCACAAGTAGATGAGATATCTTTAACCATTGCAAGATGAATTTTATGTGCTAGGTTAAGCACGTTAGATGCATGCATAGAATTTAATGGATTTTTAATACTGCTGTTCTCCAAAATACATRAAAAGTATAAATAGCCAGACATAAACTTAAAATTATACCTTCCAAAGAGAAGCAAACTAATTTTGTTTCCCTCTGTTTATCACAGCTGGGACAGTCCCCTGGTTGATCTGTTTTTCGCCAACCAGTTCCTTCAGATCACCACCTCTGTGCCATCCACCTCTGTGTACGGGTTTGGGGAACATGAGCACCCCACCTTCAAGCACAACATGGARTTTGTTACCTATGGCATGTTCTCCAGGGACCAGGCACCCACGGTAATTCACTCTGTGCAACACTCTGTCCTAGCTGCTGTCACCTAAAGGGGGTGGCAAACGTGGAATGCCACGAGCTTCATGGGTATCATCAGTTTTAATTAAAGACAAAGCCATGGATTGCTTTGAGGGAGTTTTCAAACTTTTTATCAGTACCTCTCTCACAGTGCAGTTTTCAGAAAAAAGTATATTGTGTGCCAAGATCCTGGTTCAGGAGAGGTTTATATTTCATGCTTGGATCAATCCCTGTTCATCCAAACAAGTTGGACTCCAGCAGGACTCATTAGATACTTGGCTGAGTTGGAGTCAGTGGTTGATGAGTCTGTTTTAACTAGAAAAGTGATTCTTACTCATGCCATTTTGAGGGGTTTGGCAGAATATCAAAGGTTTAACTGGGAAAGACAAAAAAATTCCATTGTGATAAGGCAGAAAAAAACCCTTATTTTCTGTCAATTTGACTTCACACCAATTTAGATGAAAAAATCCCCAACCTTTCAAAATAAGTCTCTAACTATGAATGAATTTATTTCCTTGTCTGTGCACATGACAAAAGCTATGAAAAACAGCAAAGTCAAGTCACACCTCATGTGTTTATGTTTCAGTCATTTGCCAACCTCTATGGAGTTCATCCTTTCTATATGTGTGTGGAACCAGACTCCAATGCCCACGGTGTTCTCCTTCTGAACTCCAATGCACAAGGTAAAAAGATAGATGGATTCCCCATATAGACTGCATATAGAAATATGATAGATTAGTAGYATAAARTTCTGTTTTRCTGATTGTTTTTTCAATGTGATACARATACAAGTAACTGCACCCTAACTAAGCTTCCAGGACTAACAGATTTTTCAAAGATTTTTCAAAGTTATTTCAGTAGAATGAATTTTTAACAAKGAATTTGAGCATTTTTAGGCATTTTCAGGTAAAATACATTCTTAACRTTTTTTATGAGAATAGATGCAAATAGAGGGAAAGAAGGAGGTGGAAGAAATTTCCTCTGAGATTGGCATACTGAAATCAAATCAATTTAGGTTAGTCCTATATTCTGTCTTTGGAGAATAGTTTTGTATGTTGCCATGGTCACCTTACTGTATTAATCTTGTTTAATTTCAGAAAAGGGTAATCTTCACTTAGTCTATAAAATCAGTTTCCCGTGGCAGACAATGGCTTTCAATGAGATTAAAATAGCATAGAGGAACCCTAAACACAAACGTGTTGATCCTTTATATACATATGAAAATGAGACAAATGGATCTATGCAATCTACTCTGTGTGAATTTCTGTGATTTTCTGCTGCACCATGCCAATCTAAAAGCAGAGATTACAGAAACACTGGGCAGTGGCCTGACTACCTCCAGGCCCTGTTTGCTCATCCAGTCACAGGGTGCACAGAAGAGCCCAGTGTACACATACCTGGGAGGAATAGAAATTAGAATAGAATAGAATAGAATAGAATAGAATAGAATAGAATAGAATAGAATAGAATAGAATAGAATAGAATCATTTCAGTTGGAAGGGAAATAAAACATACTTGTAGTACAACTGCCTGAACACTTCAAGGCTGACCAGAGGCTAAACATGTTGTTAAGGTGTTGTCCAAATGCCTCTTCAACAATGACAGGCTCGGGGCATCAACAGCATCTCTAGGAAKCCTGTTCCAGCATTTACCCATTCTCAGTAAAGAAAAGCCTCCTAATGTTGAGTCTCAACCTCACCTGATGCATTCTTGACCTATTCCCATGTACATTGCAGAGCTGGTTTGTACTGAGGACATTTCTTTTCCCTTTTAGATGTTACTCTGTCTCCAAACCCATCTTTAACTTTCCGCACCATTGGAGGGATCCTCGACTTCTATCTCTTCATGGGACCAACTCCTGAAAACGTGGTTCAGCAATACACTGAGGTTAGTAGAAAAGTGCTCATGGCACGTGGAGCAGTGCCCTGTAGCACAGTCCTGTCAGTGTCTGGTAGTAGCATCAGTGGGCAGTGCAGCCAGAGCTTTCTCCTGATACATTCATAGAGCTTTACATCCATGGGAGAACTGGCATGTGCTTGAGCATCTGTGATCAGTCTGTTGGAGTGTCACAGGCTGGCTGGGTGTTCAGGGCACATCTCCAGCCYTTCCTGCAGCATGTCAGGATGGGATGCAGGAGTGCCATAAAGGGATGCAACGGGCTGAAAGGGATCTGTCAAAGCTTACTCCTCTCTGGGCCAGTTTTATAGTCTTTGCTGTGTGACATGACTGCATTTTGACACTGCAGGCCRAGAAAAAAAGCCAGGCAGAGCACAGATGGGAGTGTTTGGGAACTTTACATATGCTGGATTTCAGAGATATTGMATGGACTGTAAAGTCTTCAAGCCTTTATTCGTCATTGAAATTGCTTGCTGATTTTGGAGCCATCAGGCTGTTTTTTACTAATGAAAACCCATGTAATTGCATTGSAGAGCATAGATGTATAACAATGCATTTACTGCTGTCTCACAGAGTGTAACTGCTTGCTATCCAATTGCCCAATGTTTTCCAGAGAGCTGAGAGTACACATGCAAATGGTTGTTTTGGAAGTGTACATGCAATTCTTATCTAGTGAGGACTGTGTAGAAAAAAGTAGCAGATAACATGTTTTTCCTGGTCACCAAATKATGCTTCAGCTGGCCTTTCCACAGAAAATTGCAACCTCAAACCCAAGCTGTGTACTTAAAGAAATCATTGTCAAACCTAAAGAGTGTGGAGCAAAGCTGGAGTAAGCATGTTTCTGTGAGAAGGGGGTCTGTGCAGACCCTGAGGATTAGGCTGCAGCTGGAAGGCTGAACAGGGTAGGGCATCCCAGAAATGGACTCTCAGAGCTCACAGCAAGATGTGTATGTGCTCTGCCTTTCCTCRTGCCACCCCTCAAAGGGGCCTGAGCTCCAACATTTAGCAAACATTTCGTCTTTCTTGACTTTTTAAAGTCCATATCTATGCATGCCTTCTTTTAAAGTGCCTGTATGGCAACAGAATTACTGTGGTTTAGAGTGAGGGAAAAAGAGGATTTAGYCCAGAAGGAAGTTATTTCTGGGTTCTGGTTTGGTGAAGAAAGGGATAAGACTTGCTCATGCAGCTGTTTTGAGAAGGCTGGAGCTTCTCTGGGGTGGTGGGCACTGCTGGACTTCCCTTTYCCAAGGGGAGGTTCAGGTGCTACCTTGCAGAGGGGTGAGATGATGGTGCTCCTCCATGTCCTGGAGCTGCTCTGTTGCTTGGAGGTTTGCAGCCCCCTCTGCCCCTCATCCCCCCAGCTGTGTGTCRTGGTTCCACCCCATGACAGCTCAGCCCCACACAGCCCCTCGCTCACACCCCCCCAGTGCRGCGGGGGAGAGAATCCAAAGGGTGAAAGTGAGAAAATTCGTGGGTTGAGATAAAGACAGTTTAATGGGGAAAGCAAAACTGTGCACGCAAGCAAGGCAAAACAAGGAATTCATTCACCAGCTCCCAGGAGCAGGAGGAGGTTCAGCCACCCCCAGGAATCGGGGGAATGGATGAACATGTGACYGTTACTGGCAAGACAAATGCCATCACTCTGAATATCCTGCTCTCCCTTCCTCTTCCCCCAGGTTTATGTGTTGGGTATGAAGCCATTTGATATGGAATATCCCTTGGGTCAGTTGGGCTCAGGTGTCCTGGCTGTGTCCCCTCCTRACTCTWTGTGRACCCCCAGCCTCCTCACTGGTAATGTGGAGTAAGGGGCAGAGGAGGCCTTGACTCTGAGTAAACACTGCAAAATCAAATATATCCTTGAATTAGCATCACTTTTTTTCAGCACAAATCCAAAATACAGCCCATACCAGCTACTGTAAAGAAAATTAACTATATCSCAGCCCAAACCAGCACACACCATCTCTGATGCCAGTTCCACAGACCAGCAAGCAAACTGGGCTTTTAGCTTACACATGGTTAGTAAAACCAAGGGGGGAAAATGGAGGGAAAAAAGCAAAGCAACTCTCCTCCAGGCTGGAGCTTTGATCCCCATTTCAAGGGAGTTAGTGCAGCAATATGATGGAAATTAGAACCACACCTATTCCTTTTCAAAGTCTTACTGGTGTTTGAAGGCAGCCTTTCTGTGGCTTAGCAGGTGGTCAGCATCTGAAAATAACATGAGAGAGTTCTCACTCCCCAGCTGATGGGTAGTGGCAGCTCACTTTCCACTCCTGTCTCTGGAAATGGAGCTGGAGCAAAGAAAACAAGGTAAAGGAGAGCTGTGGGCATCTCTTAATGAGACATGTCACATGCCAGCACAAAAACCCTCCTGTTCTGTATTCTTTGAGCTTGCACTCAACTCTCTAGGGAATCTTAAAGAATGCATGTTAGTAATTTCAATGTGAAATAATAACTTCTTCAGTAAACTTCCTGAAATTCCAAGGTCAAAAAATGTTACAATTACCATATTATTAGTCTCTAGGGTAATAATTTGGCTTTTATGTACAAGATATGTGGGAAGGTGAAGGAGACAGAAAAGACTTTCTTYTTCTATTGTCTTTTCTGTCACACTGAGAGGATTTTTCCTGTGCAGTCATTGTCATGCTGTAGGGAAAGAGAAGGGGTAGAAAGGAGAAGTGTGACTGATGTCTGCAAGGCACTGCTCAGCAGCATGGCTGCTCTCTCAGCTGTTAGCATGGGTCTCCTCTGGGAATCTGTGTTTTGGGAGCTCCTGGCTGCAGGGGCTCCTGGTGGGACCAGGTTGCCCTGCTGCAGAGCACCTGCCTCCCTCCTGAGCAAGCATCTGCCCCAGTCACTGCTTTTTGCAGTTACCACTCATTTTATCTGTCCAGGATGGCCCCGCTGGGGTGGCAGGGGGGTCAGGTGCCAGCAGGTGAGAACAAGGGAGCTGTTTCCAGAGCAAAGTGCTTTGCACCTTTCTCAAATGCTTTGTGCTGTTGCCTTCAGTGCCACTGCAGTATCTGAGCCCCCTCTCTGCCCCTGCTATGCTTGTTTCTGTGAGAGGTTTAGGRACTTAGCTCTGCTCTGTGCTTTCATGTGGCTCTGCCCATGACACTGAGTTAGGACAGCTTTGTAACAAGGCTCTTCATTTGGCCTCTGGAGTATTCAGGATTTCCCTACACACCTCTCCAGGTTGTCACCAGCATCCAAGGAGTACCACAGACTCTTGGCCAGAGCTGCTGGGTGCAGGCTATGCCAAGAGCAGGGCTCYTGGCTCTCTGTGTGGTGATCAGGGTTGATTGCAGCTKCCCTGCCAGAGCCACCAGCCTCTCTGCATCCTTAGAGTGAGGACAGGTAACAGCAAAAGCTGTGGTGGCYCTGGATGCCAGCTTGGCTGGGAATAATCTGCTTTAAATGGGCTCCAAGAGTGAGGCAAGGTGTGAGAAGGGAGCAGAGGGTAAATGCTGGTGCCTGTGTCCCTCTGCTGTGTGCTGTGTGGAGCAGAGGTGAGCTGTGGGATGCATTCTGCCAGTGGCAGCAGCTRCAGGGTGTGTGCTGGCCATGCTCCCATGGGAAGGAGAAGCCTCCAGCCCAACTCTTCTGCTCCCTCCTGTCCCTGAGCCCAGCTTTTGGGGTGCTACTCCTGCCACATCTAAGGCATCCAAGATTCTGTACAGCTCTCTATAAATGACAGTGATCACTCTTTTCTCCTACTGCAGAAGAAGTCTGTGTGCAGAACAGTTATGTAACACAAATCTCACTTTTAATGGCAAACACCTCAGCTTGCAGGAGGGTGAGAGAAAGCAGTAACAAGCTGAAGAGTTCAGGCACTGACCTGAGCCTGGCTGAGGCTCTGCAGTCACACCTAATACCAGGCCAACATTGCCAGKACCACTGGTGGCCTTTCAGACAGACCAACAGGGCACAGCAGCAGTGTGTGAGCTCCMTAACCAGACACTCAGGAGTGTTAGGGTTCAAAAAACAGATGTTTAATAGCTTGGATAAAGGCCATGAATTTCATATTTTATCACAAATTACCCAATAATCAGTAAGCGAGCATACTGTAGGTCTCCTGATTGTTTGGAGAGAAAATTGCTGGTTTGCTTCTTCCTTACAGGAGTGTGGGCTATTTACAGGTGTAAGGGACCTCAGAGGTCTCTAGTCCACTCTCCTATTGGAGAGGTAACATGGGGAACCTGCTTGTACATAGATTTTATCACAGGTGATTCAGTGAGAGTCCTGAAGCTGAATTCCCCAAGAAGGAATAAACAGCTGATAATTGTTTTGTGCAGCAAACATACAAGATTTGAAAACCTTGGCATTGAAAATCCTTATTTTTTTTTTGTATTCTTGAGGTCGTGAGCATCTTCTTTATGGTTCAGCAGCTCCAGGGCCTTTCTTTTTGCTCTCCTAAATCAAAACTTAGCTTCTGTCAACAGACTTTGAGTGAAGGTTACCCTCTGACTAGAGACTGAGTGCCCAGAGCACTCAGCTGCCTGCCTKAGTCACAGCAGCTGAGCTGGGTACAGATACCTGGGCCATGGGAGCACCAGTGGGATTCAGCCATTGTGTAACTACAGAAACACTAAACCCAGGCCATTAGCCCACTTGGGGTTTATGATTTCCTCCTATAACTCCTCTTTGAAGAAAGGGAGTTGAAGCAAATACCAAGCTTCAGAAACCATTTTGTGTGGCTAATTAGGGTGTAAGATTAGCAATCTGCATTGCTGGACATCYCAGCTCCTTTGTGAGCACAGGGAAGAGCACCTCTCTCCAGCCTCTGTGATATACAGGCATAACTCTGCAGCTGTCTCTCATCAAASTCTTTGGTCACAGTGTTAACAGAATAGGATCCTGATTTACTCTATAGAATTTATAACCTAGTTCATGTCATTGATGCTCATATTAATGACATTTTTTGTCCAATAATCCAACACAGGGAAAATGAATACAGTTCCCCTGTTCCCTAGACACAGGTTTTATCTGTTAGRTATAATTGTTTCCATTGAACTTCATTCTTACCACAAAATGCTTCCAGGGTACCTCCTCAACACATCAGGTCTCAGGTGGCTCTGAAAAAAGTGAAAAAAAATATACATAATGCCAAGTTATGTAAACATGGAAAAACTAACTGTGAATTTATTAAACCCCAGGGATTATTTAAAAAACAAGTGCAGTAAGAATTCTGGAACAGAAAACAGGATTTATTTTCTTTTACTATTTCTGCACTACCATATTTTTGTRCTTTTTTTCCCCCCTCATTTTGGATACCCCATATGTTTGCTGTTTCTGCATTGTCCTCCCTCCATTCCCCTGCCATACCCCATCTACCTTTCCTGATTCTATGGGAGTCACTTTTGCCAAGCAGGCTTTCTCTGGCTGCTGCACTTTCTGATCATTTGTATGCAGAATGCAATCTATATGAATTAACTAGATCCTAAATATATATCAAATCCAACTTGAGCTTTCAGGTTTGCAAAATTACATTCCTGCCTCTGCTGATCCATCTGTGAGTGGGTACCATATGTCAGTTACTTTATCAGGAAGCTTCAGGGGGATCCATTAGAGAGAGTCTGCAGCATAATTAGAAAAAAGAACATTTGTTTTCCCAGCTGCCCTGTTTTCATCCTTCCTCTTCAAATGTTCTGCTGGTTTCAATTAAGCTCACCATAGATGCACCAGCCTGGTGAACCTGGAGAACTAATTGCTTTAAAAACTGAATATATTCCTTGCAAGGTAGATATTTTTCTGTTGTTTCAGCTGTAAACCCAAACTCCTCAAGGGATGCATTGTGGACCACATAGAGAGACAAAATACTGTCTCTGTCTGTGGTCCACAATGACACAGCACCACCCCATGAGGGTGAGCAGGTGAACCTCAGCAAACCCCAGTGCTGGGGACATGCCCCTTTGGAAGGGCTGTGACAGACACACCAGTGGCACAGCTCCACCTCCAGCCCCACTGCTCTCCCCTTGGATGCCTCATGGGACAGGCGGGGAGAAGCCAATCTCCATCCAACTCTTGAAATGACTGACTGTCCTCCCCAGGCAGGAGTGACCCAGAGCAGAGCTGCTCAGCAGTCCCCACTGCCTCTGCCCAGGCTGRTCACCCCTTTCCCATGAAGAGGAAGCAGATGCCATGCAGACATCCTGCCAGGGCACAGGGCTCTGCATTTAGCTGCAGGATTAATATTTATCAGCTGGTTTTCCCTATCTCTCTTGTCCAAGATGAGAAGCCTGTGCACAAAGCATTTTATTTCATTAGGGAGTTCTTTTGTTTTGGTCTGCTTTTTTAACCTTGTTTGCAGAGGTCATTCTCTGTTTGCAGTACAGAAAGTCAGGGCAAAATATGCATCTGCTTTAGGAGCACAAAATGGTGGGTTCACAAGCTCTGCAGCCTTTGCTGGTCTAAAACAAGATCTGCTGCCTCCTCAGATGAATTTATCCTTAACGTGGTGAGTGTGGATGTGACAGGGAAGATGACTTGCCCTGGGGATTGCCATGCTGTGTTGGACACCTTGGTGCTGGCTGGGAGATTGTCCTGGGCCACCACACCTCATTCAGCTCTCCACAGAAAACTCCAGCAGAGCTTGAAAGACAGTCTGGGTGATCAGGTGTGTCCACACAGGCTGGAAAAAAAAAACTGATGACATGTGCAAGGAGATGGGATAGCACCAGGCCAGTTATGGCAGTTGTCTGCCCATTGGCCTCCCCCTGCAGGGTAGGGACTACCTTTGTCTGTTCAGGGCCTGCCCTGGCGAGGGCACAGCAGTGTGCAGGGGAAGCTGAGTGCCTCTGTGGCAGGAGCATTGCTGCTGAGAGCTACTCCTGCTGCTTCTGAGACCCTCAGCCTTCAGATGATCCAGCAGATCCACTGGAGTGTCCCTCCTGGAGACACCCAAAGCATGAACCTCACCAGTGCTTGTGGCCTCCTTATGTTTTTGCTTATGTAAAACAGTGGCATCCCAACAAGCAAAAGCACACTGTAGCCAAATTTGTAATGTTTGGCTGTGTKCTCCCAAGCCTTTCTTGTTTGGAAGCAGTAGACCCTGTGTGTTTCTCAGCTCAGGGGCATTCAAAATACCCTGAGCTTTTCTCTACCTCTCTCCCACATGTGGTTTTTTTCTGTCTGATGCACTTTGGATACATCCTGGTACTGATGCTCTAGCATGRGATGTATTTTAGAGGAATTTCAAGTTCAGCCTTGATTTCCCAGGTCAGACTCTTCCTAGAGAAAATCCCAYAGGAAGGTGTGCCTTCATGCAATGCATCTCCAGACAGCTTAGCAATGCAACAGATACAGACTGCCAGAAGTGCTTTGTTTTATTTATTTAAAATAGATGGGGTTTAGCTGCCAATATGCAGATTTTGTTGTTTTTAACTTCYTAGCATAACTACCTAACTATGGAGATCCACAAGGAAATAAGGGAGGAACCATTATTTAGCCAAAGGGGGACAATAGCTGCAGCTGATTAATAAGTCATGGGTGCTTACCAGCWACTAGATTTTCATGTATTGCCTGCAAAGGTGTTAGAAATACAAMTCAGAGGTTAGTTTCATTGGATTTAACTGAAGTAAGGATTTCAGAAGATGTCCTGCAGAAAACAGTGGTGTGTACTAATGAGACAAAGCCAGATTTCATCTTATTTGTAGAACAGGCACATCGTGATTGCCCGCTGCTCCTCCCAGGTTACCACAGCAGCTCTCACCAGGGGAAGCAGAGCAGGATGCCTTGCTTCCCTGTGCTCTCAACTGAGTTTCCTCATGTCATTTACAGATGGATTACATTCAGACAGTGGAAATCAAATATTTATARAATCATATTTAACTCATTACCTTGTGTTTCAGTTGAGAATTTTGGGACCAAACAGTAACTCTGGCCTTGAAGAGGGCTGTCAATGCCTGGCAACACAAGGCTSTGGGCCAGCAATAACAGTAGTCAGCAGATTGGAGTGTAAATATGATTAAAACTTCAGGGAGCTCAAATAAACATCAGACTCTTGWTAAGTTAGTTCACCTGGATGTGGCAAGAGAAGTTTGCAAAGCTTATGTTGCTGTGTGTCATTGGAGATTTGTCTTCTGTTGACCAAGGGGTTTGTGGGCTTGTGGATCAGGTGGCATGAGGATCCACACTGGAATTTCTGTCATGAGGGCACATGCTGCTGTGCAGAGCCTGAGACCACATTTAACATCACCCTGGCTTTTGTACATTGAGGTGTTCTTAGAAGTGTTGCTCAGTGTTGGTGGTGTTGGARTCTCTGTGGAGGGCAAGGATCCACCAGGAGCAGTGCCAAGTGTGCTGTGCCCAGAGCCCCTCGGAGGAAGGAGTGGGAATTTAATGGGGGTGTGGTGCCTGTGCCCTCACCTTGGTGCCTTGAATGTTCTGGAAGCCTCTCCTGCTGTTTCAGAACAGCTTTTCCCCTCAGCCCCTGTGTTTSTGCATTGCTCCTGCAGGCCATTGGGCGCCCTCACATGCCAGCCTACTGGGCYCTGGGATTCCAGCTCTCCCGCTGGGGCTACGGCAGCCTGGACGTGCTGAAGGCGACGGTGGATCGCATGAAGCACTACGACATCCCTTATGTGAGTGTGACCTCCTCACTGTGTGTGCTAATCCTRCACTCTGCACTGAAGTGAACTCAGTTATAATGGAGGAAAACTAATTATCTTACAAAGAGAATTGTAGAGTAAAAGGACATTCGTAATCCTGTGTAGTGGGTTTGCATGTAATATCTTCATAACGCTTAAAAGAACATTTAAAGTSGGCTGTGAACATGATGTGTAAGTGCTGCTCTTGGCCACATAGCACAATCCACATGGTGTGGATTTGCTGTTATGCAGTATGAGGTGCTACCATTTRAAAAACAAATAATTGAAAACAAACTTCTGATGCACATCACTGCTAAACTAGGGCTTTTAYATTTTCTKGTACTCCACTGCTAGGATTACAWTWMMA
>CADDXX010000087.1:1101892-1230033 GCA_902810485.1 Alauda arvensis | reverse complement strand
CYTWRKTKSCYTTTAGAAATACRGTTGCATACATTCTGCTTTTTGTRTCAAGTACTTCAGTTATAGAATCATAGAATAGCTGGAGGTGGAAGACACCATTAAAGGCCATCTWATCCAAMCCCCCTGCTAKGAGCARGAACATCTTCAACTAAATCAGGTTGCTCAGAGTCTCATCCAACTTAATCTTGAATGTTTCTAGGGATGGGGCATTYACCATCTACCTGTGCAACCACCTCACTGTAAAAAAATCCTTCCTTGTATCTAGTCTGAATCTRCSCTCCTTTAGTTTACARCCATCACCCCTTGTCCTATTGCTACAGACCCTATAAAAAAAGTCTGACTCCAACTTTCCCATAAGYCCCCTCTTGGTATTTAAAGGCTTCAGTATGTTTTCCCTGGAGCCTTCTCTTCTCCAGGCTGAGTAGCYCCATCTGATAATTTTTGGGCGCTSCAGCCCCTCTGATCATTTTTGTGGCCCTCCTCTAGACTTGCTCCAACAGATCCMTGTCTTCCCTGTCTGAGAACTCCAGAGCTGGATGAAGTATTAATGTAATTTTTTTACTTTAAAAATGTTTAGGATGTCCAGCATTATGATATTGACTACATGGAACGTCGCCTGGACTTCACCTATGATAAAGTGAATTTTGCTGGTCTGCCAGAGTTCATGAAGGAGATGAAGAAGAACGGAAAGCACAATGTTGTGATTCTGGTAAATTAATGATGTTGCTAATTATTTCTCCATTTATAAGAACTGTTCATAGCATAGTATTCATAGCAGTACCTAYGTGCTAACACATGCATACTGATGTAGCAGATTTTCCATTTTCTTATATGTTGAGAAGAGCTGAAGAACAATTTCCCACATATTTAACTTTTAAAATTATTGTCTTTCTTTGATATCTCTGTACCAGTATCATCTCTATACCTAAACATTAATTCTCTGTCACTTTTTCCCCACTCAGTTATGAGAAATTTTGCCTCCCAGTTGACATAGGATTGCTTTAATGCAATTCTTGCCCTGAAATGAACAAATTAATTTAATRCATATACAAAAATAGCTGAATAGTGAGAAAAAAATCTATTTCTAATCACTCTGGAAGCTACTAACTGCAATTCATATTTCCTTGTACTTACTTTTTATTGAAGTTAATGCTAGAGATTATTACTTGAATGCAAATTTGTGGAAAACGTATGTTGAACCTCTAACCAAAACTGGCATATGACYAAATGAATTAATTTGGGTACACATGAAAATTGGAGTTTTCCATCTCCCCCAGTAARTTTTTCTAACAAAAGTTGCTGTTTCTCTCCAGCACTTCCCCATACATGTCCCTGTGCCAAAATGACTCTATGACAATAGCTGAGTGAACACCAATGGTGGCAAGGRAACTGGAGACCAATTTAATCAAAATTTAAGTAAAGATGAAAATAAATCAGGAAATTAAATAAAATCCATTGATAAATTCACAAGACTTTGCTGTCCAGGGTCCCCCAGCAGCTTAGCAGTAGGAGGGCTGCACTCCTGAGAGCAGGCTGCAATTTGTTCTCCATAACCACTGGGGACAGGATAGGAAGAAAAGCATTTTAAATTGCAGCAGGACAATTTCAAGGGAAACATTAGGGTAGAGCTGCCTGTGTGCCAGGTGAGCTGAGCAACAGCCAGCTGCTGGGGCCAGGGTCCCTCCCCAGGTGAGTGCTGGGAACAGACCCAACAGAGGCATCAGGTATGACTCAGGCTGAGCTGATCTGCAGGGTGAGGAGGAGGAGACAATCCCACAGAGTTCCTCTCAGGACTTTTTGCTGTGACTGTAGTTTTGTAATCTGTTTTCTACATAAATKGTGAGTTTATATCTTTCATTTGGGTACTACTGTCCTTACCTCCAACTGCCAGTCTCTCACCCTTCTATTTTCTTTCTTGATWCACTGATTCAAATAAGTGTATTCTGCCCCAGCCTTTCTCTGCTAGGCTRAACAAACACATTTACCTTCAATTATATTGATGGCTCGTGCTTCTAAGGAGACCAGGGTTCAGTTAATCCAGCTGAATCATGACGGACAGGTCACCAATGTTTGGGCCCTAAGTTGATCCAGTCCTTTTAAAATAAGGGCCATGTTCCTCTTCTTGCCCTGGGGGTCCTGTCAAAAGCTTGTGGAGAGAGAGACTGAACAGCAGAGTCCAGTTCTCTTTCACTTGYGCTGCTGTATCTGGAGTCAAGATAAGCAAGAGCTGCTGCAGTTTCCTCATCTAAAAATCACATTATCTTATTAAATAGATAGATTAGGGCAGAGGTGCCTCCCTCCTGACCTTTTTTTTTTCCTCACAGTTTGTTGTGAAGTTTAAAATATGACTGAGGATGATGGACTAGTCAGCGCCACAGATAACTGTATCCATGTTTTCTTTTTAATTGGGAGTTTTCTGATACTTTCTTTAAAAGTACCTTTTATTATTTGCCTGATCTTTGCTTTGGTGTACTCTAATTCCATTTACTACTAGGAATCTCAGACAAAACCAAGCAGCCCAAGKGATCAATTACGTATTGATAATGAAAACAGCAGTCCATACACCAAATGCTGCTTGCTAGCAATTTCTCCCTAAGAAAATACTTTCCCCTGATGGTTCCATTCTGAGAAGCTCAGGGGTGCAGCAGTGAAATCAGTTTTCATCAGTGGAGGTTCAAGGCACAGCATTTAAATAGTAGCAGGTTACTAAGTCACTTTGATGGAGAGAAACTTTAGGACAAAAATAGACCCAAATTAACTGGATCCATCATTGTAAATAMCTAAGCAGTAGTGAGCACATGTGCTGTCAGGACTGATTGCTCTTTCTAACAGGCAGTTTAGGYTCTCTGTAACCACAATACTGCTCTAAAAATGATCTAATCTCTTAGAGCTGTAACATTAAACACCACATGCTTATTTATTGATTTATCTCAAAATAGTTTGCAAAACATTAATATAGGAGCAAAATACCAGGAGTTTGGGGTAGCCCTTCCTATGCACTCTTGCCTTTCAGTAAATACAAGGYAGTCATCTCTTTTTCATCAATGTTWGGATRTCTCCAGTTGTTTTGCACTTGCTACTGGGTATGAAGCTACAGGCAAGCAGTCATGGTTCAGTGGGTGAGCTACCTTATATGAGTTTGACTTCAACAACATTTTTAAAGCCCTTTCAGTTTCTCAGGTGGCACATTCTGCAGCAGTGCAGGGAGGTGTTGCCATATAAATTCAGCTGTTAGAACATGGCAACTCTTGATTCATACAATGAGCTAATGGGAATCCAGATAGGCAGCCTTTCTTTCATCGTTCCACTAACCTATAACTAAGGGTTGTCCTCTGCTCTAGTTCTTTAGCCAACCYTGTGAAAAAAGAACAACAGCTGAGCCAGTCTGTCCTTCATTGTTTAAAAGTTAATGAGAAGTACAGGTTGCACTGGTACTGAAGTTTTTTATTTCCACTTTATTTCAGTTGCTGACATCTCTGTCAAAACTTGTCTATTAGCATTCTTTAGTGATATAAAGCATTCCCCTGAGCTGGGAGCTGGAGCAGTGGTTTCATTCCCAAGTGATAGCAAAGCCAAGATGGGTGCAATCAAGGCAAGTGTAATCCAGTTGGATGCTGGTTGCTGATATTTAGATTCCCTTTGGGTAGTGACAGTAATGGGTGAGTTCCCCAGATTGCCTGCCTCATGATGATTTCAGGACATGGGCTCTGGCTGCAGCCAGTTAGTGCCATGGAAAACCTCTAGTAAATGTATTTGGGGAATGGATTCCTCGTACCTCACCTCAGACCCCCTTGGTGACAAGCAAAGTGCAGATCCTGACAGCCAGGATCTCTATTAACACTGTAATCTGATGTATTAACACTGGCAACCTGGGGGTGGGACCCTGAACTCAGTCATGCCACCATCACTGGGGTGGCTGGTGCCACACCAGCAGGAGCTCTGCTCCCAATGCTGAGAGCCCTCTGTGACTGTCGTCACCTGGAGAGTAGCATGGCTCCAGTGCTGGAGCCTCCAAGGGAGCCCTTCAGCACTTCTCTCTGCTGATCTCTTGCAGAGGCCACTTCTCTTTAGGGGAAATTGTGACTTTGCACGTCAGCACTTGGTCATCACCATTGCACTGAATAATTGTGCAAGTTTCAGCTGTGTCAGAACAAATATATTATTTAGAAGCAAAAAAGTTCTAAAGTAATGACAACATTGAAAAACTATGAACATTTTTACTAAAGAAGATGTTTAATGAAAGACGTTGTATACCATNTATGAACATTTTTACTAAAGAAGATGTTTAATGAAAGACGTTGTATACCATCTATTAAATCATAGTAAAAATAGAAACAGCTAGGAATGACATGAGTGATGAAATACTTAAAAGTCAGGAGCAACATGCTCATGATTCAAAATAATGCTCTRTATCTTCAACATTTTYAAGTCCAATTGTGTGAGCCATAGARGAAAAARTTTCCAGAGTKTTTTGGGATGTGCATTGAAATACATGTTTGGGGTGGGGTCACAGGTGGAAGTGCAYCAGTCTGGGTATGTGCTGGGTGCTCYCWGGTCTTCAGGCAGTCAGCTGGAGTTAAGGATGMTCAGCACTTCTTCCCCAAAATRCTGAAATGATGAGTGAAGGTTTAACAGACATCAAACTCCTTCCCCACAAACAACTCTTGCATGCACAGAGAGGTTGTGTTTTCTTCAGAGCAATAATAAACCTGCATAATGTATTAGATTTATGCACTAGAACAACCTTTCAGCTGAAGGAAATAATAAGTTTGGATTAGGAGTAGCTAATTAAGCTGACTTCTTCTAGCCTTCAAGTCCCTTGAGAGACATCTTTACCACAATTATAAGAAAATTATTGCAGACGGACAGTTTTCTCTTTTGCAAAGTTGAACTGTTGAACAAGTTAAAATGTAATGGACACTTATAGTCCTTATGGAGGTGACACTAGAGCTAGATGAAACTAAACAGCATTTCACASTTAAAGTAGGGATTTAGCTGTAGCTTTTGTTGTTGAGGCATGGAAGAATATACTTCCCTCACCAGGGCTATAGTTATGAGGGCTCACAAGCAAATCAGGAAATTAATTCAGGTATTTAAGTGATATTTAAAACAAGCCTTTAAAGCAACTTACCATTTGGGGTCTGATTTTTTTTTTGTCTTAAGACATTTATTAGTTAGACTTCTGTCACATTTTGATTAAAATTCACCTAAATTGTTGCACAGGCTATAACCGAGTGGAAGAATTGTTTCAATGGTGTTTTTTCTCCATTGTATTTCATAAATGGATGGTTTTGCTTAAAGTAGAACCAGAGGAAGTAAGATTTTTCTAAGGTAGAAAGTAAAGAATTCCCTTCTAAAATGGCTTCAGTGTTCATCTATTCTAAAAAACAGACAGCAGATAGTTGCTTACAATCCAGGATGTATTGCAAAGTGCACTTACCTCATTTTGGTTGCAGCTGACTGCTGAGCAGAGTTGCAGAGTACTTCTTCATTCACTGGCATCTCAAAGTATTCCTAACTTTATTACTTTCCAGCACAGTGGGTGGGCCTCTATCATCCCCAGGAGCTGATCAGCCTTGCTTTGGATCAGCTTGGTGGCTACCAGTGGTCATCCTGAGGCAGAGAAGTTGTTGGTGTCAATRTCCCTGGCAGCAGTGGGAGGTGGTGACCACCCCAAGCAGTGGAAAGGGRCAGGAAGGACAAGCTGTGGGGTGTAAAATGCTGTGGTCTTGGTGCCTGGGAAGAACAGAGGTGTAAAATCCCACAGGCAGATGTGAATTGGGTTAAATATGGCAAAAAACATCCTTGTCCAACATTGGTTTGGAATGGAGGGCTAACAGGGCCCTTTTGAGGTTGGATGTGCCCAACCTCAAGCCCCTTGAAAAGTTTTAGTTATTCCATCATTGAGCAGTTGATGCTGAGGCAGCTGGAAAAAGGATTGCCTTGGAGGAAACCCAGAGTGTGGGAATGCCCAGTGTAGCACCCAGACACAGCAGAGACCTTGGTGGGGGGGAGTAAAATCTAGTGCCTCTCTAAAATAATTTGAACATAAAAAGTCTCATAAAAAAATAAACATGAGGGTATTTTAGTAATTTCGCATTGCTGTTGTCTTACACAAGAAATACTCATGACATATCCTTAATGACTTTTTATGTTATTATGTGCTCTCAACTCTTATTAAATTTTAATGCTGTTTTCTTCCAATATTTTTGCAATCAGCATTAAGAACATGACCCATTTTTTTTCTAAAATATACAAATAGAGTGCTAATTGTTACCTCTGGGATTTCAATAAAGGAAGTGTGATGGCTGTTTTCAGGACCCTTTCATAACCAAGGATGAGGAGCCAGGCACTTACAGACCTTATGATCTCGGCCAGCAAATGGGAGTGTGGATCAACAACTCTGATGGTGTGACTCCTGCTGTTGGGCAGGTGAGTGTTTTAATTTTGTGATGCATTTTGTCTAGTGGAGCTTCAAAGTAATAAAGCAGCAGTATATAGAAATGAGAAAATAACCAGAATTTACTTCTGTAACCCCTAGGCCTGGCCTCCTGGAGATTCTGTGTTTCCTGACTACACCAACCCCACGACAGTGGAATGGTGGACCCAGTTGTGTCTGGAGTTTAAGGATGTCCTTGACTACGATGGGATCTGGATTGTATGTCTCATTATATCTGCCCTCCCTTCTTTAAAAAAAAGAAAAGGAAGATTTTAACATGTCTCACTCTCTTTATTAAAGGATATGAAYGAACCATCCAATTTCATGAGAGGCCAGTATCCTGGATGTGCTGATAATGAAATCAATAATCCTCCTTACACTCCTAGTACGTAAAATAGTATAATTTCATTTTAATGAATTATTTATTAATATTATATTTTAATGTTAGATTTATATTTTCTATAATAGAATATAATATTGTGGTTTATAATGAGATTCATATTATAATTTCATTGGGGAGTTTTTTTGTTTGTTTCTTTGGTTGTTGTGTATTTTGTTTTAACCCTGGATAGGCTATATTTTTTTYGGGAAAAAACCCCATTCTTTCATTTTCCATCTTTCCCTGCCTATTCTGTATGTTCAGTTACATATTTGTTCAAGACTCCAGTGGCTCMGCTTTGATGGAGTATCAAAAACAATCACTTTCCTCTGTCCAATGTTCTGCCTCATAACAGGACTAGAAAAATGACCTTTCTTGCCATTCTCTGAGCAACTGGTGCACATCAGGAAAAGGGCAAGATACCTATATRCTGTAACTCAGCTACAGACTTCTAGAGGGAGTAACCCTTCTGCCTTGCCACTGCTTGTCTCAGGGATGGCAGTCTCTGCCTTCTCACAAACAGTGACAAGGGAGATGGCACCTCCCTGGTGCCTTAGTTCAATAGATTTCCTTTCTCTTAGGAAAGAAATTTTCACTGTGTTACTGGAAATGGGCTAAAAATAAGTTCTAWAATATCTAAGCCTATGGGAGACTTGCAGGAATGGGAAAATCTCTTCCAGTAGCTGAGTTAATGATATGCTCATTCTTCCCCAGGAAGCCATGAGTACCTATGATTATTGCCAGTGGTGTGGCAGTTAATCCAGCCAAYATTTCCCCAGGAAAAACCAGCTGCCTGAGCAATGTTAATATACAGCAGGAAGCTGATACATGAGAGTTGGAGTATTGGCAGTGAAGTATGGGAAATGTCCCCTTTTTCCCTTCAGGCTTTTGTAGACTCATGAGAATTCTAAATTTTCTTTCTTAAATTGCAATTTTTTTAAAACTTTGAATATAAGATAAACATAAACATAGCAAAGGCATGACAAAATATTAGAAAGGGATTGTAAATTTTTGAAAGCAGAGGTTTTAATGATGATTTTGGTGTTTGCTCTCTTTGTGGGGTAACCACTGCATACTGACCCTGTGGGTCTTGACCAAAGCCCAGGAACTGATGAGAAATTCCATCTTTGTCTTAAATTACCTTCATTTTTAGTCAGCCTTCAAAGCTGAAAAAAAGATGTGAGACACTGGGTAAACTGGCCAAAAGAGCAGAGGTCCCTTTACACCCAAATAAAGGACTGAGAGTGAACYCATGGCTTCTGAGCCATGCAGCTGAGCTTTGTGAAGATCAGCACTGAAGTCTGAGCCACTAGAAAGGACTCARACCTAGAGGCCTCAATGACATGTAAGGACACTGAGAGATACTGATTACAGGTGTGTTTTGAGCCCMGTTTCTCTGACTTGACTCATGCACATATGCCCCTGCTTCTGCTTGTGACTCGTAATGTTAGAATGATACCATGGAATCATAGATGGGACCCTCAAAACCATCTTGTTCCACCCCCTACCACGGACAGGGACACCAGGTCAGGTTTCTCAGAACCCTATCCATCCTGGCCTTGAACACTTCCAGGCATGGGGCATCTGGACTGCCTGTTTCAGTGTTTCACCAGCCTCACAAGAAAGAATTTTTTCCTCGTATATAATATAAACTTACTCTCTTGAAACCATTACCCTCTGTCCTATCACTCCATGCCCTTTTAAAAGGTCGCTCTCCAGGTTTCTTGTAGGTCCCGTTTACCAGAAGGCTGCTCCAAGGTCTTCCAGAGACTTTCCTGGTATTGGTCTCCCTTCTGCAGCCAGGAGCCCTAGGCATTACATCCCAACATGTAGGGAATTTATTGTGAACCAGTGTTTAAGGGCATTCTTTTCTATTTCATTTCATAGAATAGGTCTGTTCTTAGCTGTCCAAGCCCTAGACTTGTGTAGGTATGAGAGGTGACCTAAGCTGTTTAGTCCAGTAARACATTAGGACCTTCCYGGGSTTAGCAGAGTTTTGGGAGCTCACCRTTGTCTTAGGTGATTTCATCWGTGCAAGTCCCAGTCTCAGAGCCTCAGGCTTTTTGTCAGTGTAGCCTTCAACCTCCTTATCTAAATTTTGCAACCATGATTACACCTAACCATGGTTTGAACTTCTAAAGCCAGATGTCCTTCAAATCAATTTTCTATAAAACACTTTATACTGAAGATTAATATGCAATTAAATAATAAAATAGTAAAATAATCAGCATTACTGAGGCAGAATGCAAAATACTCAGAATAAGAATGAAGCATGAACCTATGATTCATGTGGTAGCATTTTCTCTCCTATCCCACCTTAAATTTATGGGGMTAWTAATCAAGAACCWCTGGGACATTAAGTGTGACTTTCCTCAGAAGCTTAGTGTCTTCTTCAAAGACATTTCGGTCAAAGTTACTTGGAAATTGCCTATAAATAATTTTTCATGTAGATCACCCACTCTGGAGTCTTTGTGTCTAAAGATCCAAACACAAGGATTGTAGCTGTAGTGGCACAGCAGGGCTGAGAGGCTAATGGGTACAGAGAAATTCTGATAATGAACTGCAACCATACAGGAAGTGTGATTAGGCAGGGAGATTGCTTATTCATGGAGAAATATTTACAATAGTGCACCTAATTAACCATAAAAAAGAAGAATTTTTGAGAACTCACATTCTTTTTTATTTTGAGAGAATTTTAAAAGATTTGCAACTCCATTTCTAAAAATAAATTCAATTATTTGACACAGAAGTTGAAATTAATTATCAGTGTTAACTCAATCCTCTCCCCTCTCCAAGGAGATGTGCCTGTCTGCGAGCAAGTATTGGTGGCTGTGTGCTAACCTCAAATCAGTGCAGGTCCAGCACTTCAGCTTTTCCTCTTCCCAAATCTTCTGGTGTTTTCACCCCTAAATGTGTAGCAATGTGAAGAGATGGAATTGTGATGTGTATGATTTTACAGTGSTTGGTGTCATTCTCAGGCATCTCTGATCGTTCCCTGGCGGAGAAGACGCTGTGTCCTGACTCCAAGACTTACCTTGGAGACCATTACAACACACACTCTCTCTTTGGCTGGTCACAGACAGAGCCAACTTTCAAGTAAGTTTTCTAGATATTTCCARTCAGATTCCAGGTGTTTAAAATGCATTTTAAAAACCACTGGTGCTACCTGGAAAATCTGTAATAGTATTTAATAAGAAACAGACCCATGCTTCATTTTATTGTTTGCCAGTTAGCAATAAGTTTCAAGAAAAGAGAACCTTGGAACAAGGAACAGAATCCTTTCTAATTTTACTTTTCTCAGCTAAATCAGGATATATATGTAGGGCCTAACTTTTCAGCTGCTGCTTTTGTATGTCTACAACAAGATGCTCCTGTACTCTGTGAGAGCTTCTCATCTGTGTTTGCAGCAGAAGCAGCCTTGTGTAGTGTCAGGGCTATTTATCTGTCCCTTCATTATTGTGGTGGAGGAGTTTCTGTCACTGTCAGTGGAGAATCCAAACTGTACAGGTCCCCTGGCTGCTTCTGGAGCTGTTCCTGGCAGGCAATGTTTTGCAAATTGGCTTGGGGCTCACTTGGTTCAGGAGGTCAGAGCTGCATTGCAGCACAGTAGCTGTCAACTACTGTAAAACTCATTTTGCAGCTGGGAAGCACTCAAAACTAGCTTACACAGGCAGACTGTTGCTGTGGAAAGCTAGCTGTTGGATTAAATGAAATGGGCAAATCATGCCTTTTCCAGCAGGGATTTGAGCTAAGACACTGTGAAGTTTAATACCACAGTGGAAGAGCCAAAGCAGGGGTCCATGTGTGGCCTGTTTCACCATTTAGCACTCATTTTCTGAAGCTGGATTCTGACAGCATCCAGAGGACATGGTCAAGTGACCCTRTTTCTGGTGTTGATGCATTTGTATTTTATATGCCAAGTCCAGGGCAAGGGAAGCCCTGGGAAAAACAGAAGTAATTTCCCAGCTCTTAGGGCCTGGCTGAAGCACTGTTCTGCTTTTGAGAGACAGAAAAGGAAGCCCTTAAACCCTGGACYTCTAACCATGGTTTGTGGGCTCCTATTCCCCAGTCTTTGAAGAGATCCTCCCAACAAATTTATTTTGCTTGTCCAGGAGTAGAGAAGACCAACCAAAGTATATGCAGAGGTTGATTTTGCTGCAAAGCTGGAAAACTTTGGTGARGTGTTTTTCCTACATATTCATTTGGGTTTCTCAAATACATTTCTTTTCAAGGCTGATTGTATATCCTTTMTGCAGTCACTCTTCACAAAGAATATATTAAATGAAATTACTGACAGGAATATTTAGCACCCAGCATCAGTTGCAGAATATTGGATAAAAATGAATGACAACTTCATAACAGTATAAAAAAACCTCCCAATTCTAAGAATTATTCTAAGGCAGACAGAGAATAGGAAATGTGTCATCTGGCCTATGTCAAATGGTTTGAATTTGAATAGGTGAACTAGCAGCAATCAGTTTGTGCATAGCTTAATGCCAAGAGCTATTTGYACATGATATTCTGTAAATAATTTAAATCAACAAATGCATTTGACAACATTAGTACCTGTTCTGCAATGGTTCGTGAAAGACTGAAATTATTCAATAARTTACTTGTTACAAACTGTTAATGCACCTCTGGATCATAGTTGAGTTRATCTGGTATTGTCCTCATTAGCACCTCTATTTGCAAATGGAGCCAAAGACAGCCAGAGGAGAGCACTCCTGCTCAAGGCATCCATGAAAGGCTCCAAAATAACATTTATACAAAGCATAGGGGGTATTGTGCAGTTACTGGCCCAACAGTGCAGCAGCAAACCAGAACCAGCAGGTCCCTCTCAGTTCAAGAATTGCACCTCTTACTGCATATGGCCCCTAAGACTAATACATTCAGTCTTCCATGAAAGCTGATGGGGTTTTTTTTGCTTCAGAAGCAAGTGCTGAAGCACTTTAAAGTCTCTGTGCCATTACAGACCCAAGAGCAAACACTGGGCCATTATGAATATGGGTGAAAGAACTCGTGATGAAATCTAATTAGGAAAATAAGAGAGAAAGCAGTAGATGGTGAACAACATGATTAATATTTCATGGTAGAATTTCCCAGAGAATTTAAATTGTGTTGCCCAAATAATACTAAAGCAGAGTGGAAGCTGAGTTCCTGCAATATAAAATACTGCAGTTTATTATTATGTACAAAGAGGAATTTTGTAATGGATTAGTTAKTAAGGCACATTCCTTGATTTTCTGGTGATGCAGCAAAATTATTTTCAAAAAGCAAAGATAAATTCATTATACCACGAATTCTGTAATGAAACCTCATGTATCAAAAAAAAACCACCCCAGGAAACCAGAGAAATTACTACAAGAACAGGGTGGTATTTTGAATGATTACAGGTTTGTTTTCTATATTGATTATTTATAAGATGTTTAAATATAGTTTTGGTGTTTTTGTGTGGTATTAGTTTTTTGGGKTTTGTGTTTTGTTTRTTTTTTAATGTTTTTAATTCCTGGGTATTAGAACTTTATTTACCAATACAAATCTCAAATATATCCTGTGTTGAAAAAAAAATAACTATTACATATTTTTTTTAGGAACTCATTGGACACTTAATTAAATAAACTGGTATAGAAAGGAAATTATGATTTGAATTTTCATTCTGAGACACCGCTGAGAATAAATTAAGCACAAGTTATTATTTAGGAATATTAAAAATACCCAAGACAAACTGTTTAGTGAATCAGATAGATTTTTTTTGTTTTGTTTTGTTTTGGCCACTGTGTAAATCTTCCTTTTATTTGCAGTTTTGCAGCCACATTTTCACGTGAGTAGGGATCRCAATAATAATTGTTTCATGAAAAATACCCTTTCAGATAAAACTATACCGGAATGCTCAGGTTGATTATGAGATGTTTTGGTTGCCATTGCTGGTTTTGAGGGTCTTGTTGCATYTCTTTGCAGTGTTGTGCAGCAGGCAACAGGGAAGAGGGCGTTTGTCCTGAGCCGCTCCACGTTCGTYGGCAGTGGGAAGCACAGCGCCCACTGGCTCGGGGACAACTTCTCCCAGTGGAAGGATCTGCGCCGCTCAATCGTTGGCATCCTGGAGTTCAACCTCTTTGGCATGCCCTATGTAAGTGTGGCATCCTGCAGGCAGATGCTGGCTCATACACAATATCACTTCAAATTAACTCCAATGTGTTCTGGAACAAGCCACTCGAGGTGGCCAGCACTGACACAGCCTAAGGAGCTGTGATTAAAAGGCTAAATGTCAGTCTGGGCTGCTGAAGGGAAACAAAAACAGCACTGCAAGATTTGGACTGACTTAATGTGTGCCATCCAAAACCAATCTCTTTGTATTGTGTATTCTATGATYAGGGCCTYTTCGTATATTTCTGGGTWTGCAAGTTGGGATGGAGAATGTGTRGAATTAYTGSAATACAGTCAGATCTTCCACAGTGAACGTAGTGCTCTAGGAGACAGTACAACCTCAGTCACAGAAAAATTTGTATCATTATGAAGCATTCTTATAAAGTAATTAGAAACAAGGGATTTCTTTCCAAAAATTATTTTTATTAGCAAATTTCTGTTKTCTCTCATTTTTGGGCCTCAGTCACAATCACAAACACAATTTTATTTTTCCTTAGATTGGAGCTGATATCTGTGGGTTTAACTACAACACTACCTAYGAGCTCTGCCTGAGATGGATGCAGCTTGGCTCTTTCTACCCATTTTCCAGAAATCACAACGCAGAGGGAAACAGTGTAAGTAAACAAAGTTACACAAAGCTGTAGCCTATGATTACAGTTATGTGGGCAGTGATTTGTATTGCTTTCTCCAAAATTCATCTGCCATTCTTGGGTAAACTGGAGCAGTGGGTGAAAAGGAGTGCTGCACTGAGAGCAGGAATTACAGTGAAATGGAAATTTTTCCCATCCATAATGTAAAGATAGCATAGAGACACTGGTCTTCTCATGCTTTTGGTAAAATTCATCTGTTTCATCTTTYACCTGCTGAAGCCCAGGTTTTATTTAAGAGCCAGTGAGTGTCAGTGTATCTTCCTGCTCCCTTGATTGCWACAACTTTTGTTTCAATACTTCTGTAATTACAGTAAGTATTGCAGGGATGGGAGAGAGACACCACCTTTGCTGTTTAACAGCAAGTTACAAACATGTGAAAACTCCAAGGAGAGACAGCAATAGTGACATCATTATCAGCCAAGAGGCAACCAAGACCAGAGAAGTCTAATGAGCCCATGAGACTAATGAAAACATGCAGCCTTAGTCCAGATCCATGCCCTGGTTTCAACATCATAAAAGTCCTTTAAAGACTTKTTGCAAACAGAAAGAAGTATCAGGTAACTTCTAGCTATGAAGTTTGAAGGTCTTTCAGCCTTTGTAATTATTCTGTGTTGATCTGCAACTGTGATGAAATGGTCCTGCTTGTTCAATAGATGTTTGGGGTTTTTTTTCCTTCTGTAAACTGATGTGTGCAATGCTAAAGCTCAGGTTATTTGCTAACCTTCAGTTTCTTTGAAGTTGCATCATAAAAATGCTGCAACATTTACATTCCAAGGAAGACCTTTGTCTCTGCATGAAAGTATGATGAATGTTCAGCAATTGGGCAAATGCAGGAATAATAAACTATAGTTACATCTTTAAGAGGGTGAGGAATTAGCCTGTAGATCCCTGAGGTATTTCTTTGTAGGAGAACAAATGTCTGTGAGGTATTAGCTGTTGTGAAGTATTTTCTATTTGCCTTTCCACCTAAGTTGGAGGTGTATATATGTATGCATATATATATATATATATATATATATATTTTAATATATATATATATATGGTTGCTTGGTCCTTTGAGAGTGCAAACAGAGTCTAACCTGGGTGAGTGGATGTCAAACTCATATGTGCAATTTAATAAACAAGAAGAGAGCAATGGATCTATATGATGGGTGCTGCAACTCAGAGATATCTTTGGTTTTATTGGATTACTTAAATCCGTTTGAAATATCATGTTCACGGAAAGAAATGAACAGGCATTTTGGGTGACTCAGCCTCACCTAAGAAGTCTGACTGGTTTTTTGTGAAATTAAGCAGTGTTTGTACAGTGTCAGAACACTGGTAAAAATACCATGTAGTTTTTGAAATAATAGATGGATGCTCTGGAGCTCAGAGCCAGCAGGGAGTATTCTTAGTGAGTAATTCTGACATAAACATAATAATGGTGAAATTTTACTTAAATATTKGATTTAATTAACATTAGGTTAGTGTTAAAATAAAATCTTAAATACCCACTTTGCCTAATTCATTGGGTATTTCAAACAGTTTAATTAATATTTTTCTTGTCTGAAAAGCWGTAGATAATATAAAAAGCTTTGCTACTTCTGTTGCTTTTGTGTTTCATTATCCTTGGAATTCATCATATAGTCTTCAGCGTTAATGAGAAAATTGAGTACTCTGGAAAGATTTTATGAAGGAGGAAGGGAGCCATGTGATTTGTAAGCTGGCTGTTTAGCACTGGAGAGGTTGACAGGAGGAATTAAAGGAGATGATRCTTTTTCCCATATCAGCACTGCCCTTGGCTGTGTGCTCTGCCTGCCATCCCAGGGGAGAGTCAAGGTTGTRTTGGAGTAAGACCAAAACCAGCCAATGAATGCAGASAGAGTGCTCCAAGCTGCCCTCTTGRTGGTGGGACCAGTGCATGTCCTGTCTSACAGGAGAGCATTGCTGGCAGTGGGGAGCTGGGGGGCACTGCTGATGTRTTGGTGTACTGTCAGTCAGGGCATCCTAAAATGGRGCACACAGGAGGAGAARTTTCTTGAATGGATGAAATGTTTTCTGTACCACACACAATGACTTTGGTCACACCTGTTGGCTTCAGCAGGGTTATGAGTTTAGTCTTTTAAGTAGACTTGCCTTTATATTTGTGGCCAACGTAATTATGCTTTTGACTTTAATCAGATTATCAGTCTTCTCTTTTTCCTGTGTTTCATCTCCTTTGTCTGAGAGGGCTTGCATCTCCAGGATAAATTGATTTCTAGAGGCAGGGTATCTATTCCTGAGCACAGACATGGACCCCAGCTTCCCTCTCCTCACAAGGTTAGAGGTGGTTGCAGAGGGCTCACATACATTGTGGYGGGGCCTGATCTTCTTGAACTCACTGGAATTTTTCAAAATTTTATGCAGAATTTTTATACAGATATTTCAGAATTTTATACAGATTTTAGTTTGGGAATAATGGATGTTGTTCTTAATACACCTTGCAGTTTGCAAATGAGTGCTTTTCCTTATTTAAACACTTCCATAGCACCGTTCCAGCCACAGCTCTCCTTACCTTTCACACAGCTTCTCTGCTGAGTTTCTTTCAATGCCCAGTACCAATCCAAGCTTTTCCTGAACAGGAACAAGACCCAGCAGTGTTTGGAGATGCTTTTGCCAAGATATCCCGTGCTGCTCTGCGGATCAGATACACCCTGCTGCCGTACCTGTACACGCTCTTCTACGAGGCCCACGTCAATGGAGGCACCGTGGTGCGGTCACTGATGCACGAGTGAGTCTGCAGCCTCCTTCTTATTGCAATYTGCTCACAAAGCAGTGGAGCTCCTATGTATGTAGTGGTTGACATCTTTAGGAGAATAGTCACAGTATTATTGTTGCGTGCTCTCTTTTAAAAGAATAGTTGAACAGTTAAATCAATCAAGTTAAGTGCAAAAAGATAACTCTTAATATATGCAGTTAATTTCCATTAATATATAACCTGTATTTGTTTCTAGTGGAGAGAAAAGACAAACTTAAGAAAGAAGAACTCTGAAAATTTTTATTCCTAGGCAAATATATMGTTCTTTTTYAGTTTAAAAATGAGAGTCACATACCTGTATTTTCTCTATTTGAATGAAATCAATGAAATCTGTATTCTGATCCAGAATGCTAAAAGGCCTCATACAGAGAGTTCCAATGATCCATGGTATTTGGGTTTTTTTCCAATTTAGCACTTGCATCTGCATGCTATCTGTGAAAACCACATCTGTGTCCACAAATTGCACAGAGAAAACAGAGACACACGTTTGAGTGTAGAAGCAGGTGCAAAACTGAAATTAATAAATGCAGACTGAAAAGCCCCTTTGAAAATTAAACTCAGATTTTTGGAACAACTCATTTTTTCTTTTTAGAAGAAGCAGGAATGCAGCTGAGGTTTAGTTTCCCTGTCCTCATCTTTTAATTAGTTTTTTACCTGTTTTTGGTTAGATTTCTACTTCAGAATTCCTTATGTGAACACTTGAGCAAAAGGAGTGCAAACAATACATATGAATGCCTGAAGCTCTGCCACAATTTAATTTCATTGGTGGAGGCTATGTCACAGACTGTTTAATGTTCCTTTTTTTCCCTTTAGGTTAAAAAACATYCTGGGTTAGAGGCATTTTTTGCAAATTAAACTGAGGGTACACTAAAGTGCAGACTATTCAAGTATGAAAAAGATATGTACAAAATCTGTTTTGTTTACTCAGCATAATGGGTAACTGATACATTTTAAAAGCAATATCCTTCCTCTTTCTACTCAGCAATGTCATKTTACTAGATAAAATTAGGGAGAATTTTATAGGTACTCATAACTTACAATYGGCTATATGCTATTTCAAGTATTTATTTTAGGTCTRKTTTTGCTTAATGTGATTTGTGTTRATATTGGAAATGCCCAAGTTAATTTTGGCATTAATATTAGCTAATCTGTGCTAATACAGAATTACTTTAGTGTCATTAAAGCTGCCTTTCTGACCATTACCAGCACACCTGTACTCTATGTGGGCCATACCTACATTGGCAAATTTCCAAATTTGCTTTGATTAAAGTTGTAGAGCAGTCTCAGATGTACCAGCAGAAGCTTCTGCCAGATGAAACTGAGCTGAGAGATTCCCAACAGACACTGATGGGAGCTGAGTCAGCAGGACCAGAGCAGGATTATTCGGAAATAAAACATCTCAAATGCATGAAAGTAGGGTAGGCATCAGGAGGTCAACACAAACTGTTTCCCTGGCCAGTGCCCCTACTGGCATCSTAGTCCCAYCACTTAATGTTGTCATAACTAGATCCTAAAATGAATTAGAAGTGTTTCTTACTACTACTAGTTAATTCTGGTTATTATTATTCACTGTTACTACTTAATGTGTGTTTCTTACTACTTCTAATTAATAGTAAGCAGTGTAGTAGTGGGTCTGCCCAAGTAGAGRAAGTGACCCAGATGCTAACAGGAGGAGAAATGAGGAGTTTTGAGAAAGAGAACTGAAACAGAATTTTCAGTGTATGGATAATGGAAATTTACATCAACCTTACCTCTTACTTGYAAAAAATACAAAGGAAGACTAAAAAAACTCCTACATTAGTTTTTCAGGTGAAGTTCTTACAAGTTCAGAATGCTCCCCATGAAAACAACTGTACCCAGGCAGGGAGAATCTGAGCAATAGCTATCTCATGGGGACATTTCTTTCCATTTTGAACATTTAGGGGCTYGTTTCAAGTAACAAATAAGAACAACATCCCAGTAGATTCTTTTAAGGGTATTTGATGCCTTGGAGGCTTTCACTCTGTAAAGCAGAGGCGTTGATATCTCAGGTGTCCAAAAGAGACTGTGAGGTGGTAATCCATTAATGGAAGGGAAAGCTGTGTTTAATGGCTGACCAGGGGGGAAATGTGACAGAAAAGAGGCCAGCATCTAACCAAAGTAAGCAGTAGATGGAATTAAAGACCTTTCATAGGTGACAGCATGTTTAATGGCTTATATTTTCAAAGTAGGAAAGTTAATTTGTTTGCTGAATTTGTGCTAGTGGTTGCTATAATTGCAAGAGAAAATTGTGTTGAATTAAAGGGTGAGAAGTTTATTTCCATGTACAAATATGATTGATTCTTCTTTTTTCATAATTTCTTGATCAGCTTTTTGCCTTRCAATCTCCCACAACAAACTATATTTTATTACAGTGAAAATGAAAATACAGAGAACCTATTGAGATGACAAGAAAAACTCAGGTTTTATATTTCAAAAACTTTAGGGCAAGATAATTMATCAAAAACCATAATCTGCTTTAAATATTTACAAAGTATTATGTCAAAATGCAATAATGATCAAGATTAGGGTGTCCAAAAGAACTACTGTTCTGGACAGAAGAAGAAACTCTGAACAAACTGAGATATCTTTCAAGCAGAGCCCAAGGCATGCCTCCAAGAATATTTTTTATTAAGTTCCATGTACTCTCCTAAGTTTGCAATATTTTAGAAATCTGAGACTCAGCAGGTGTCTTTTTATTGCCAAGTTATCTTTCCTTATTTGGGGAAATTTCTGTCAGCCAGGGCTGGGTGCAGTGTGTGCCTTTGCCCCAGGCAGGCAGGGTGCCATRGCAGGGCACTGACACTGAGCCTCTCTGCTCCAGCCAGTGTCCAACAGAGACCTGGCCTTRGGCAGGGGCAGCTGCAAAGTCCAGGAAACAGACAGAATAAAGGATTTTTTTAAACAAGGAGTTTAGAGAATCCTTAGAGAATAATATATAAATATGCAATAGCCAGTRTGGATTTGTCAAAAACGCATGAAAATAAGACCAGTTGCCATCTCTGRCAAGGAGGGGCAAAGGGCAGAGGAGTAGCAGAAGTCAGGAGATACARGGAGATACTTACAGATGATGGAAAACCTACTTAAATTCTCAAGGATTTTATTCTGTATGAAAGGAGGTTCCTGAGTTGGGAAGGATCTCTCTTCTTTGCCAGGTGCTATTCAATATTTCCATCAGCTGATGCATGGAGGAATAGAGATCTCTTCCCAAGAGAAGGCAGGTGTTGCCAGGCAAAAGGGACTGTGAACATTCTGGAGAACATGATCAGAATCCAGAACAATTTTAGTGCATTGAATMAAATTGACTGAATTCCATAGGTTTTTCATCTGTTCAGGAGAGGCAGCTAAAAAGCACAATGAGAGTGTTTCACTGTGTTTGTCTTGCAAACAATTTCAAATGTAAATCTGTGAAAGGTGTGGGAGGCMAAATCCAAGGATGTTCACAAATGCTTAGGTCCTGGAGCACAGTGGTTTCCCTCTGTGTTCCCTCTCCTGGGCCTGGCCCCTATCCTGCTCATTGGCTCCCACAATGAAGTCTCAGCCCACTGAACAGAATTGTTTTTCCACTGTTGCTGGTTTAAAGAARTGAGCTTCATCATTTTATGAGAGTTCTGGTCTGCTCTGGGATGGTAGGTAGTACTGAAATATCTGAATCTCTGTCCAGCTTTTGGCATTCCCTCARTCAGGAAAAATATTTGGCTGTGTTGAAGGATACTTTGAGGAAGCAGATTTCTTGTCAGTGAGTAATATARAAATATTTGGTAAATTCTAACAACTATAAATTAATATTGTGTATTTCACTTTCAAAATAGATTTACCTCTGATAAGGAGACTCATGGAATTGATACTGCCTTCCTTTGGGGATCTGCCTTYATGATTGCTCCTGTTCTTGAAGAGGCAAGTACTATAATTAAAAATGCCATCATGCTGGAATAAAAGAAACAAATGGTGCTTAGGGCATTGGRTGACATTCAGGGCATGTTTGCTCACATCCATCCCTTTCTACTCTCCACTGTCAAAGCTTGCAGCACACATTTCTGAGCAGCACAGACAGTGCAGAGCCTCTCAGTACTTGAAGTGGGAGGATGAAAGTGAGGGCCCAGCCTTTCCCTTTTACTCCAAGTGAGGAATGGATGTAAAGAGGCTGGATGCTGYCCCTCACATGCTCCTGTTATTGTGCTGGCAGCAGTCTCCAAGGACACACACAGAGCAGTAATTGTCGAGCTAGGAAGAAACACACAGAAATCAAAGCAAACTGGTTTCCATATTACTGCTCACCCACAGTGTTTTGGAASTGCAGCATCTCAAGGGCTGTGGTAGGAGTTTCCCAGCATCACAGGCAAAGGCAGTCATTATGGAAAGGATAATCATAATGCAAGCTGCTAGCAGGACAAGTTTTAAAAAGCAGTATTTTCCTCTGCTGTGCTGGGCACAGTACTGGGGTCACGCTCTTGCTGCTTGGCTGGAGCAGGGGTGTGTTTGCCCACCACTGACTGCTGGCAGCACTAGAGAGGTTATGTCTGAGCAGATCTGAGTATTTGCATGTGATGGATCCTAGTGCTGTTTGCAATCAGCATGCTGCCAGAATATCTGATATAYTTCTAGATGTTGCTGATGATCAAACATATAAACAGGACATTGTTACCTTGTTTTTTAACCAACCCTTTTGTCTCTGTGAATTTAACATAAATTAAATTCTAAAACCATTCTGATCCCACTGAGGCACTTCATTCATCAGTCCTTTATCTTCAGACTCCCACAGGTTTCTAATAGCTGATGAGTAGAAAGAAGATTTCACAGGATCTCAGACCAGCAAGATGATAAAAGATGGGGGAAAAAAAAACCTTCCCATGAAGAGGGAGTGACAAGCCAGGGCAGGCTTCCTGCAAAGAATTGAATAAAAGGGGACATTATAAGGACATATAAAATTAGAGGGGGTCTAGATAAGGAGTTCCTAATGTTTTTTTGAAGAACTTCAGACAAAAGGAAGGCTGCATGCCTGTGGCTTGATGAGGGAAGCAGAACTTTGAAGGCAGCACATTGCTGGGTCTCACAGTGTGATWGCTGGCAGCCAGGGCTCTGCCAGTTGGCAGGGCAGAGGCAGAGGTGAGCTGTAAGCCCCTCACTGTGGCAGTGCAGGCCAGCAGTGACTATCAAACTGCAGCTTGGCATCTGCTTGTGTAGGGAAGGTGAGTCAGGGATGACTTGACCTTCACTCCTTGAGTCCTAGGATGAGAGCAAATGAGACAGCCAAAAAAAAATTAGAATGGAGAACTGCCTTGCACATTTGTTTGTTATTTAGGGAGTCATGAAGGTGAGGCTCATGGAATCATAAAGTCATAGAATAGTTTGGGTTGGAAGGGACCTTAAAGATCATTTAGGTCCAACTCCCCTGCCATGGGCAGGGACACCTCCCACTAGGCCAAGTTGCTCAAARCCCCACCCAACCTGGCCCTGAAATCATCATCACTCAGATGATGGTTACACACTTTTCTGTGGACCAGAATATYCAGGGTTGTCATAATACTGCAGAGAAAAGATGGGGAGGGGAGCATCTTGCCTTTATAGGGTTTTTCATATATCTAAAATCCCTAAAATGCCAAATTTGCCTTAACTCCTCTCTTCCACTTTTACTTTTCTTGCTCCACAAGATTCCTAGGGTAGTTCTTGGGGCTTATTCACAATTCTGCAAAGGAGCAGACATCTCCACTGAGAGTAAAAATAATTCTGTTTGTGAGAATAAGCAACTTGTGACAAAAATGGAAGTATGTTTTGATTCCAACTGTTCCTGGGGTTATTAATACAAAGTGCCTTTAGCGTGATTTCATCCCTGCAGCGACCTGACACAACACATGCTGCAAAATGAAGTACAGTAATTGTGCAATTAGCAAAACATTTATTAGTTATTATTATTTATCTGCAACTTTGAATTGTTTACAAGAAGAGAAGGATATGTCTCCTCTGTGTGCTAGAGCTCATTCTCTGCCTCTTTCTGGGACAGGAATGGTGCATGGGGCACTGGGCAGTGGTGCCCTCCCACTTCAGATGTGAAGCCCTGCCTTGCAAAGGGCTGCCACAGCCCTTGCTGGGGATGCTCAGATGTTGGAGGAGTGCACTTTGGCCAGTTACATTTGCAAGACATAGATGTGTACATGTAGCATAGACTGATCCCAGGCTATGGCAGTAAAACTCCCCCCAAATAGGATAGGCTTGTCTGTTTAGTATTTTAGATTAGCCAGCACTAGTCCACTGCTATGACAATAACTCAGCCATAATATCCAAAATTAGATGTTATTAGAATATTCAGCATACATCTCTCTATGCACAAATATAATAAAGCTAATGTAATATCAGAAATGCAGAAAGAAAAAAGACTTTAATTTCTTTATAACAATTACAGGGAGCRAGATCTGTGACTGTGTACTTCCCTGAAGCAGAGTGGTACGACTACTATTCCGTATGTATTTTTAAGATTAATTTTCTTACTTTTTAAAAAAAATAATTTAAAATGGTACAATTCCAGCAAAATAACTTTTAGCAGCCTTCATCAGTGATTTTACCTCAGCATCTGTATTTAAGAAGACTAGAGAAAAAAAAGGTCTACATCAGGCTAGCTGGGAGAGTGAATGATGCAGCTTTCAGGAACATTTTATTTTCTATTTTTGCCATGTAAAGCCCTAGGACACAGCGAACAGAATTTTCAAGAGCAACCTAAGACATGCATGAAAATGCCAGGATTTCTTTCTTTGCTCCCCACTTTTAATTCTTGTTCTGACACACTTCCATGCACAGAGGCAGAAACCTAAGCCACACCCCTGAGAACATGCCACAAACCCTCCTGTGCATCTCCTTTTGCACATGCATTACTTTTGGCAGAAGGCATATTCAGAGTGCAAGGTGAGGCACTCACCTGGAAGGTGCTTCCAAGAGCTCCAGAACAATCTGCTCTGTGGGACATGCCAGTACCTTCTCTTCAGGGCCTGARTCTTGACCTTTCCCAGGACCACATTTCCAGAAGTGCTCTGCTGCAATCTGCAGGCTAAGTCCAGCGTTGGCTTTAACAGGAGCAGTTAAGCTGATGCTRAGAGCTTTCAGAAATGTGAGCCTAGGATCATCAGGCTGTTGTTAACTCTCCTGAGTGTCCCTGGCAGAGGAGCAAGCAGAACAGAACTGCTCTCAGAGGAAATGCTTTTTTTAAAATAAGTTTGCTCATTTTCTGCATTTGGCTGGTGTCCTCAGATGGATGCTTATCCAAYACTTTCCTCTTTCTCTTTTCATAAGACTGCGATGCTGCAAAGTGCAGCATTTAATTCAACTCTCCTTGTGCTTCCCTCTGAGCCCCCTTGGTGGGCTGGGCACAGGGACAATGGCCCATGTCCCTTGCCCTGTCTATGTACCTGCCCCTGGCATTGCTCACCTCCTAGTATTTGGCACTTCCTTGTCATGCACATGGTGCCAATCCAAACCAAAGTTGAGTACTTGTCATAAATCATAATTAGCATTTACAGAGGGCAAGAGCAAAACCTTCCTGTTATTTACTCTGTACATAAGTCTACAGCTGGTTTTCAGGCATTAGAGAACTTAATGCTGGTTGTCCACACACACAAATTTCACTTGCTGAATGCTGTAATTACTTTTTGAAAGGGGAAGAATTGTTCTTAGAAGAGAAGAAAATCTACAGTTTACATTCCCAAATGACTCTGAATCAYTTACCTTAAACTGAATTGTGACAGGCTCCATATGTATAAAAAGGGGAAGCAAAAGTTTATTTTTCTTTTTTCTCAGAGTCTTGATGAGTGGGTTTTTTTTCACAGCATACAGAATAATGATACCATTTAAAAAGACCATTTGCTGTCTTTCAGTCATGATGCTTCTATCTCAGGCATGTGCAAAACTGCAGGGGCTAGATCCTCTTTCATGTTAAAAAGGAAGCAAGGGTACTACTCCTGAAATCCATTTTTTAGGTTGGTTTTTTTTTCACTGATGTAACTGAAATGAAAATTCACCCCTTGCTCTCTTTTTCRGTGGTCCATATGTATAGTGCTTAGATTGGCATTTTTTTAACTGCATTAATTTTTGTGGTAGGGCCTTAAAGTGCCAAGTACCTGGACGAAGACCTATGCCACTGTGCCTGCCCCACTGAACAAGATCCCTCTGTACATCCGTGGAGGCTACATCCTGCCCCTGCAGTCACCAGCCACAACCACCACTGAGAGGTAACGTTACATGTTTGTCACCAAAGCCATGGTGTGGGTCAGACCCACAGTCCAAAAAAGCAATCAAAAGGAAATACAGAAGAGAGACTATCTGCAGCTCCCAGCTGCCATCCCAAGTGATAAGTACAGTATTTTTATACCACTGTTTGCTCCATTTCATTAGGAGAAGTCACCTCAGAGATGACCCACATCACTCTTAGCACAGCTGACGCCTACTCCTGGCTCTGTGATTATGCTCAGAAAAGCTTTTGCATCTCTTACTGCCACAYTGACCTGCTGTCAGTCATTCACAGTAAATGTATGCAAGGGGAAATGCARAATTCTTCTTGGGTGAATTTATCAAATGCCGTAAACAAGGTGAAAAAGCTCAAATCTCTCTTCAGGAAAAATATTTGCCCATGCCAATGAATAATATGGAATATGTTCATGGAACCATGTTCAGAAGCTAATCTGAGTAGGAAAGAGAGGGGTCAGCACTGTGCAGCAGCCATAGTAAGGTAGTACTGGTTACCAGTTGACTCCCAGACAGTCCAGTTATTGTACATTAAGGCCACACAGAAGGGGGAGCTTGTCCACATGAGCACTCAAAACGTGGAAAATCTAAACTTCAGTGGGACAAGGCAAGGCAAAGACTTTGCCATCACTTTGAGAGTCCTTTTGGCGAACGCTGTTGTCATTTTGTCATGACCTTTTTTGCAACCTTAAAATGGGAGTTGTGTTTGGAAGTTTTTGTTAAGTTGGAAGGGCCAGTGCCCACAGGTTAGTCCTGACACTTCTCAACATCTTTGTCAACAGCCGGACGCACCCATTTGGACTCCTTGTTGCCCTGGATAAAAATGGACAAGCTTCTGGATCTCTCTTCTGGGATGATGGTGAATCCATTGGTAAGCCTGGTCCCCTGCTGTGAAACAGTACCTGCATACAGGGCTCTCCTCAGGCCACCTTTTCAGCAGCATAATGGCACTGGCTCCTGCTAGAAATAGCTGGAGAAATAACTCCAGATTGAATGGTAGGAAGGTCAATGGCAAGTTGAATGTGACTCAGCAGTGCCCTGGCAGCCAGGAGGGGCACCCATGTCTGTGCATCAGGCACAGCATCAGCAGCTGGACAAGGGAGGGGATTGTCCTGCTCTGCTCTGGGRCAGCCTCACCTCAAATCCTGAGAGCAGTTTTGGGCACCTCAATATAAAAAACAACTATTAGAGAGCATCTAAGGGAGGGCAACAAGGATGGTGAAGGGCCTTGAGAAGAAGCCTTATGAGGAGCAGCTGAAGTCACTTCATCTGTTCAGGCTGGAGGAGATGAGGGGAGACCTCACTGCAGTTATGGCTTCCGCATGAGGGGAAGAGGAGGGGCAGGCACTGATCTCTGTGGTGACCAGTGCTGGGGGAATGGCCTGATGTTGTGTCAGGGGAGGTTTAGGTTGGATATTAGAAAGAGGTTCTTCCCCCAGAGCATGTTTGGGCACTGCAACAGGCTCCCTAGGGCAGTGGTCACAGCACCAGCCTCACAGTTCTTAGATGTGTTTGGGGCAATGCTTTCAGGCAAATGGTGTGACTCTTGGGAATGGTGCTGTGCAGGGCCAGGAGCTGAACTTGATGATCCTTCAGGTTCTTTTCTAAGTCATTCTGTGATTCTGTKAAAAGCTGATTGCTGTTGAAGTCAGCATTTTGATATGAGAAATGTGTGACACTGGGAGCAGCTGGTCTGCCACAGAGGGCAATCTTTCACATCMTGTTCTCCTGAGATGAACCTAAGACTAGAGGAAGACATTAAATAGCCCACAAATCATCTTAGCCTGACCTTAGCCACTTGCTATGAACTGCTTATGGATTTTGCTGCCTGYTTTGATATCAATCCTCCTTGCTTTGTGTTTTGACAGATACTATTGAAAACGGGGCCTACCTCTTGATCAAATACACATACAGCGATGTAAGTGGCAAMATACAAGATACCTACGTACATAAAGGTAGCTCTGTTTTAGTGTAGCCATTGTAAGGTGCTGATGTCTAACTCTTCCCTGGAAAGCTTTTTATCTTCTAGCTCAGCCTGTGAACCAGGTAAGCTACCTAATGCTTTCATTTACAGCTAGCTACAAAATAGTCCATGATCCTGCAGTTTTGTGTTTGTTTCATTGAGTGTCATAGTGACACATGTCATTAATGTTCCTGCTGCAATATGAATATTTTTCAACTTTTTTTCCCCTTAGTTACAGCTGCTGGGGATGAGGGACCTTTCTCTTGTGTTCCTCCTAGTGAGCACTTTCAGCCTGATGGGTGGGAGAAAGCTACATTCCTCTCCTCAGGATATCCCAGCAACCTTTTAACTTCAATCACGTGATGTTTTTGTTTTGTGGTGCAGAGAATTATGAAGTCTCAGTTCTTTAGCTTGCATTTCCTYGTGTGACAGCACAGACACTGCTCCCATGGTGGGTGTCCTGTGGAGAGATCCAGCATGCTGCTGGCAACCCACTGTGCTGATCAGATGCTCTGTGCAGCACAGGAACAGATTAGCTCAGGGTCAGTGCACTGATGCCTTTCACAGCACTCAGTTCTGTGCAGACATGTCCTGAGAAAGATTTATAGAAAAGCTCAACAGTCAAGGCTTCACTTGAATAAAATGCTATAAAATGTATCTACCATAAGCTCATTAAGTAYATGATAGTAAATTGTGGGAGTTATTGTACAGAAAAATGACCCTACTTCAATAACCAATCTCTACAGATGTTATTTCATCTGCAATTCTGGCATTTGGTACGAAATAGGATATTGTGTATAAACTGTGGCATGGTTTGGTCCCCAGCCTTCTGAACATGAGCCAGCATGTGCCCAAGTGGCCAAGAAKGCCAAGGGCATCCTGGCTTCTATCAGAAATATCCAGGACTGGGGCATTGACTGTACCTCTGTACTTGTAACTGGTGAGGCTGCACCTCAGATCCTGCATTCAGAGAAGRGCAGTGAAGCTGGTGGAGCATCTGAGCACAAGTCATACCAGGAGCAGCTGAGGGAGCTGGGSTTGTTCATCCTGGAGAAAAGGAGGCTCAGGGGAGACCTTATTGCTATCCACAGCTGTGTGAAAGGAGGGTGAGCCAGGTGGGGGTCAATCTCTTCTTCAAGTTACAAGTGACAGGACCAGAGGCCTCAGGTTACACCAGGGGAGGATTAGATTCGACATTAGGAAAAATTTCTTCACTGAAAGGGTTGTCAAGCCCTGGAAGAGGCTGCTCAGAGAAGTGGTGAATTACCATCCATTAAGGTACTTAAAAGATGTGTAGATGTGGCCCTTAGAGACGGGGTTTAGTGTTGGACTTGGCAGTGCTGGGTTAATAGTTGAACTTGATAACCTTAAAGGTATTTTCCAACCTAAATTATTACTTGATTTTCATGCAATGCATTCCTAAAAGCCCCAAAGTAATATACAGAAAATAGTAATCTTGAAAATAAAATCTTGTTAACCCCTATTGTGGTACTGCTCTTAGAAGATCTGTCTTACAGGAGCAAGAGCAACCCAGGGTAAGCCAATGGGCTTTATTATGTAGCCTGGTATATTTGTGAGATATTTTCCTGGAACTAATACCACATGGGTAGACTTTAAATTTAATTTTAACTTACTTTGTTCTTGATTTACAAGAAAAAAAATCCTTCTTCTTTAGAAAAAAGGGTATTTCAACAGTAAAAAGGAAGAAAAATCACTTTGGTTTTCTGTAGTCTGTGTATAGTAATTTATTGCAGGAAAGCTACAGAAAAACAGTATCCAGTTTTATATTAAATTTTGAACTGTGCAAATTAGATTGTTGCATCTCTGGCACATCCATTTCTCATTGCTCATATTTGACTTCTGCCTGTAAATCTGTGACTGAATTCCCTATCTGCATTCCAATAATCTTTAAMGTTGAGTTTTTATTATGTGTTTATAAAGAAAACAGTCCATCTCAMATAGCAAATYTGAGGTATRAGAAATGYATGAAGGTCTTACTATTTGTTGCACATTTCTATATTCTTAAAAAATGTGGAAGAATAATTTAATCACACCTAGTTTTAGAACACACAAGTTTTGTTCCCTGAGAGGTTTGCTGGTAAGCTCAGACATCACAGCATTTACTCTGAAGCCAGCATGGGRTGTTGCAAAAGTAACAGCTACAGGATTAGACCCTTTAATTTATATTTTCATTTAAACAACTCAGAAGTGTAAAGAAGAATTCAAGACTAGGGCAGGCACTTAAGTAATTCAAGCTCCTGCTCTGTGGTGYTGTCTCACTGCAGTTGGCATTTCCATTCCCTTGACATGTCCCTTCCAATACACAGTGACTAAGTGACCTAAGTCAAAGTGCCCCCTTAGATGAAGCTCACCAGRCCAGAAAAATACTAGATCTATGTATATAAGATCTGCTGTGCTTCAGGGATGAGCAGGGAGGTTCTGATCCCCAAGGGTGGCAGACCAGGCAGGTGTGCTCAACCTGTACCAGGTGGGTCCACACTATACTAAAGGAATGGTGATGGCAGGGTTCTGAAAGGATGCATTAGGCACAAAGTGACTGGATTAGCCTGAAAGGAAGTTTCTCCTAAAACTGGTTCAACATTCAGGGTGAAAATGTAGAGGGGAAAAAAGGTGAAGTTGATAAGATGGGAGCTACATGGTAAGAAGAAAACTCATGACCCTTTTTGCTCAGAGTACAGAAACCCTGGCTCCTGGCATCAGGTCAAGGGCTTCATGTTGCTTTGCATTTATGGGTTTTTAATGATATCCATAACTCCCTCAAACAAGAAGTCAGGACCTTCCTGGGCAATTGCTTTAACCATGAGATGCTGGGGAGGAGAGGGTCACACCTMCCTGGACCATTCTGTTGCCCTGCACAGGGCAGGGAGCTGGACTCCACGATCCTTATGAGTCATTTCTCAGCACCTTCTGTGATTCTGATTCCCCAAGACCTCCAGTTCCAGACCTTGGTCAGTGAARATGTGTCTGTGAAGAGTSCTGTCTTGGGCCTCTGAGCTTGAGAGCTGAGTTCAACATGACATTGTGCTTCCTGGGTCTGTGTGCTCACCTGAGCTGTCTGTGCTGCTCAGCCACTCCTGACACAGCAGTAAAGCACCATAGGGAGGTGCTCTCTGTAAATTGAGCCTCCCACTGTGCTGGAGCTCTGCCAGAGGGGATGAGACACCACATGTAATAGGTACCCTAAAAAGTTAYCTGGAAGCTTTTGCAGGCCTCTCCCCATTTGCTAAATAATAGCCAACATTCTTTATTTAGGCAGTTGAAATCAGGGTGCTGGGGCTTAGCACTTATTTTTAGTGTGGATGCCTGAAATAAGCAGTCTAAGCACAGCCCTAAGTTCCACATACTGTGTGCATCCAGCTCCTACTCCCCTCCTACAATGCACTACTGAAATAACATAAGCTAATTTATGCAAAAGGTTCCATCATGGGTTTTTCCTTGGCATATTTTTAAAAAGTCATGATTGCATAGCAATCCATCATTTCCTGAGCAGTGTAATTCATCTTTATTTCCTGAACAACTTTGATCACATAACAAATGTGATGATTTCTCTTCATTGCATGTATGGGAAATTACTGTCACTGGTGATCCAAATGAATTAGTTTAAGGACTTTGTATGTCCTCTTGGTACACCCCTAAATATGGGATGTATAGTAAATAAAAAGTACAACAAACACAGCTCTGTGGACATACAATGTTCCTTTAGTCTCCYTAAAGCTGGGATGTATATAACAGGGATTTCTAGCAGGAGATGTGGTACATAAAATAGGGGCAAAATATCTGGCAGCTGATGTTTGTGGATGATACTAGTGTTTTAAAGCAATTAGTTTTGGATGTTAATTAAATCTRTCTTAAGGTTGCTAATTGAATCTCTGTATCTGGATTTTGGCTTTGCATATGCCACTGTACTCTGTAATGGGTACAAGAACAAAATTTACATTGATTAAAAGTAGAAAAAAATGTCTTCTTGGACATGTTTTTCTATTTGTGATCCAATGAATGCTGTAAATGCTATTTACTTTCTTAGTTTATAATCATACATGAAACCCTTCTTATGTACAAATTAAGGTGACTTTTTTCCTTTATGACTTCAGTGTCTACACTGGAAGACATTCTGTATGTTCATTGACAAGGATGAAACCTTGTAACAGTGTGCAGAAGTCACCTCTAAGGAGCTGTCATKGTCCTAAAGTTTTCTCTGTGGCTTTTTGCAGGGAACCCTGAAGTCAGAAATAGCTCAGAATGGCTACCGTGGAGCTGACACTCTGAAGTACAACAAAATTACCATCCTTGGCCTGCAGCAGAGACCTCATGCTGTGTCTGTGAATGGAAGATCCGTCCGTGGAGATGTTGTCTCTTACGAGATGAGTGGGGTAAGACCTGAACTGAGAGGTTAAGAAAWAACTCAGGGAAAGGAGGGTGAGGAACAGTTCAGAGAGATGAAGTCAGTGAAGGACAGGAGCTGTTTGTCATCCACAATCCTTTACATTTTCAAGTATAACCAGACACCAATTCTTGATACAACAGTGTGACATATAGGAAAAAAAAAAGCGAAACCAAGAGCTCTTTTAGGAAGCTTTGGTCTTTGCTATTGCATATGCACTCTCTTTTACTTAATGTCTGCCACTTACACAAATTTTAAACTAATGAAGTACTGGAAGGAAGATACAGGTCCGTGAGCTGAGAACACAGTTAACAGTTTTATGGACATCCTTATCATTCTGATAAAATGAGAAAACTTGTCAAAGTTTTTTATCAGCTGCTGAAAAGAAGTGTTGTGGGTTTTTTCTCATGATTAYTTGGTGTCCAGAAATTATTCCAGCGTAATTTGCTCCAAGGAGCATCTCCCTATCTTCCAAAGAGGTTTAATTTCAGCATCTTAAAGTGTCAAGCCTCATTTCCAGAACAAAATGCATGACTTGCTTGTGCAGTGCTCCTTGGGCACCAACACAGGGACATTCCAGAGGGGATGGACTGGACACCCCTAGTAAACCCTAAGCAGCAACAGCTTCTCTGGTCCCAGTTTTCTTTGCACAGGAATATAGACAAAAGGAGCAAAACCTTTTGCTTCCTTTCCTCTGGCCACTTGTCCCATATCTGTCACCTGCCACCAAAGTGAAGTGGTCATTCACACTCTGTGAGATGTGTACTCCCATCTCAGCACTGGCCTGCATCTAGGGAACTGCTGGTGTTAGCACTCCAAAATGCCACCAAATGCACGTGGATTTGGATTCACCAATCATGCAGTGAATGATAACTGAGGCAACAAGTAGTGGATGTCACACCTTATGTTACCCTACCCACTTGGCTTAATGATTAAGTTTAATTTGAAAGCAAAGAGTGATCCCCATTATACATACCTGGTACTACCATTTATTTTATTGAAAGAATCTKTAAAGGAAGAAAACTGCTGAGAAAAAATTTCTCCTTTGCAGAATTGTAAAAATCTCACTTTTAGAGACAATGTTATAAATAAATGYAATCAGTATTGCCTCAAGGGAAGAAATTGTTTAGCAGCCTCTAAGCAAGCTGAAAGCAACATAAATGTGGCAGGGTAAAGAAAATATTCCATTGAGATGTGCTTGAAGGTACCAATCACAGAAATCCAGAAGATAACTGCAGACTAACAGCCTCATAGACAAAGATGATTTTAAAAGACTAATAAGCTTGTCTCAAAAATAGAATTTAGAATTTGATTTAAGAGTAAAATATTATCTTGCTGACTTAAGATCTACTTGAAATGCTGGAGGAAAAAACCCACCAAGCTGATGTTGTAGGGATCCAACGCTGCAAAAAGGTTACATTTTCTACACCAGCTAAATATATTCCTCTCAAAATTCTAAGAGATTGAGTCAAACCTCTCCAATCATCCCTGGACAGATGTTACAATGTCACTACCTCTATTCCTTTCATGTTTGACCCTCTAATTAAAAAAAAAAAAAAAAGCACCAGCAGCAGCTTGGGTTTAGATCTTGAAAATGTTTTCATGTAATTAAAAAATAAAATGGAGAGGGCAAATTTGCCACTTTCTCACAGGTTTAGTGAGGTTACATTTTGTTTAGTAGTTTTACAAGCAGAGACTCCACTGTTTAAAGGGTTACAGTAGAAAGTAACTTCTACCATATTGGTTTTGCTTTASAGAAAGCAAATTTACCTAATAGCASTGCTTAAGTGCTTATTGAGCCATATTTATTTGTATATAAATAGAAACAGGTTGCTTAGTAATGAGCCACTTCTTTCTCTGTGATTCATGCAGCGCTACCCTGATCTGACATTTGCAACATCACAGAATCTTCCTATTATTAGGAGTCTGTTATCTTTTTTTTCCCTCTGGAGTCTCATGCCTTAAGGAAGTGTACAGTGACTGCAGCAGGGATGTTGGAAGGTTACATTTGTTGGCCAGGCTTGTGCTGACAATGGGCATAGGGAAGGCTCTTTTTCTCACTCTTGAATTTTCTGCTGGAAAGTGGTTCCCAATATCCACAGCTCCCAATGTTCAKATAGTATTGTAGTCTGCCTGGCAATTTTCAGGTTAGTGTTTGGATGGGTTTGCAGCACTTCTGTCTGGATTTTTCCCTGTATTTGAAAAAAAGGCAAATTATTCAAGAAGTGGAATTCCAACTCACTAAGCAGTGGTAGAGAACTGTTTCTGATGAAAGATGAAAATATTAGATGCTTTGAAGAAGTGATCTGAGTAAGCACAAACTGTTAATGTTAACATGAATTTGTGGGCTGGCAAAGAGGTGTGAATGGATAGTGTGCATTTTAAGAGATCATTAATTCTGAAACCTAAAGATAAAACTGGTGAAGTACTGAAAATGGAAATTACATGAGTAGCACAAAATACCTTAAATTTAACATTGAACAGAGAGAGAGCAGGACAGATATTGTATTTATAAATTAATATTTAATTMATGTAATTAATTAATTTTAAACCRTTCCTGAATTTCTAAAAGGGGTGTTGAATTGGATACAGCAGTAGAAAGATGCATACTGCCATCAAGTTAGTCTCACCTACCAGATATGTTAGAGAAATTGTGAAGGTCTAAACTCAAATTTCACTTCTTCATCTCTGTTTTGAACTGGTTTTTGTTTTTTGTACATTAACATAATTCATTATTTTGTGTTTCTTTTTTCCCACAGAAATTGGTTTTGTGGATTTCTGCTCCACTTACTGAGGAACTCAACATTAAGTTCTACTAGAATGGTCAGAACACACTGACTTAATTTAGCATCCTTGGCCCTCAGATACTGATCTCACTTTGATTTTAATGTAAAACAAAAAAAAAATTAGCCATTAAAACATTGTATATGAACCTGATGACTGATGAGTGATCTTTTCTTATGTAGTATTTGTAACTCAGTATTCCTCAAATAAAATTTTCAGTAGTTAAGGAGTATTAACATAAACTGATGTATGTTCAAAATAGCATAGAAGAAATCATTCTGAAAATTCTGTCTCACAACAGATGGAGATAGTATTTGGAAATGTTCTCAATGGGACCATATTCTACCCAGCATACACTGTTTGGGGTTTTTTCAAAGCTATGGTAGGGAAAAAAAGGAGTAACCAATTAATTTCCGTAGTCCAATACATAACCTGCCATTAATATAATATTCATTACATATAATATATRATCTAATAAATATTAATATAGTATTATATTAAGTACTATATAATCATATCTTAAAAATCAGCCCATTGTCCCAGAATACAAGATCTACAACTGCAGTGATCACTCACTTTTGTCTCCATCCTGAAACGTGGTTGCAGCCTGGSCATGTCTTTCTCAAAGTGAGCTGGGTCTTGTGGAGGAACCTTAAAACTTGGGTCTCTCCAGAGTCTTTGCTGGCTGCAGTAAGGTCTGATGTGAGATGTGTTTGCTCAGCTCAGAGAAAGCAACTTGCACATCAGCTTTTWTGTGGGACAAAGCTGGAGAAAATAAGATACTACAAAAAGTGTAGATGCAGATGGGGAGAAAGGGCTGAGGAAGAGCAGAGTGTGGGCAGTGGGGGGAAGGAGGATTCAAGGTGGCAGATGAACTAACCATCTTCATTGCTGTAGAACACTTGGTGAAATAAACACTTGAAAAGTGTGCCACTGAGTCTATGGACTGTACAAATGAAGGTCCTTGTGCAGAGGAGTGATGTTAGCAGGGTTTGTGAGAGCTGTGTATTTGGGACAGAGGACAGGAGGAGAACCTCTGTTGGAGCAGACACCATCAGCAGGCAGCCAGACAGAACCATTTGTGCTTGCTGCATAAACCTGAGGAAGAGCAGAGGCCCGGAGGATGTGTGTGCACTGTGTGTCATGGCTCTGCAGGGCAGCCAGCAGGGGCTCCAGCAGCACAGGAGGTGCTGGTCCAGAGGCTGCTGGCCACAGACATTGTCTTGGGCTTGGCCACACTGCCAGCCTTCCTCTGGCACTGCCTGTGAGAGCCCTGTGCCTGCTGACCCCGAGCCTAGTGCAGACATAAATAGAAAATGCTGCATTGCTGGACCATGTGGGATGGATGGGGAGCAATAAAGCAGACCAGTTCTGTGCAGAGTTCAATCTCTTCCATGTGTCTTTGCAGCAATGGCATCAAAGAGGTACCTGCTCTCAGTTTTCCTCCAAATATGAGGATGTTAGTTCCTCACTAACAAAAGATCAAAGAGAGAGAGCAAGAGACCAGTATATTAGAGGAAGCAAATTTGTAAACACCCTGGCCTGGACTGGGGAACAGAATTTGGTTGGTTTGTGAGCAGGGCTTTTTTTGGTTCAGTGGSTTTCTCTCTAATCCACCTTACAGTGTGGGTAAAAGCAGGATTGGGAGAGGGGAGGTGGTGAATTTGCTGACAAATGGTGAAAAAGGAGACTGGTGTGGAGACTGGAGCACAGATGTGGCTGGAGAGCAATGGAGGTGTTGGAGATGTCACCTCTGTAGAGAGCTCTTTGCTGGAGAAACATGTGGAGTCAGCCAGTCACAAGTTTTCTGTGAAATCAGTGACTAAGCTGGTGCTTGCACATATATCTTAATAAAATAAGTGCAGAAAAATAYACTCCTACCAACATCAATATGCTGYTCARGCTTGTATTACAACCTGGATTTTATTCCTTTCTTGTTATTTTGGGCCTTGTAGCTTCAGTGAACACAACAGGAAATCATTAGTCAGTAATACATCTGCCTTGGGCTCTGATTTCACATATTTATTTCATAAATGTAAGCAAGACAGCCCTGGGTCAGCACCTGTAATAGGGACATCAAAGAAAAACAGTTTGTGTGGCCATGTGTGTGTATCTGGCTATTTATCCTCTTGAGCATTGAGGTGCAGGTGTAATTTGGGATCATTTACCYTTTTTTGGAAAGATTTTTGGTTACGCTGCTTGTTCCTTCCCATTCCAACAATTCCTTTTTTCTTCTTGTGAAAAGACTGACAACTTCAAAAAATAAAAGTGGTATGAGGCAAACCCAAGAATCTACAGGCAAATATTTTACTGACTTTTAAGGCTATATTGGATTAAAAAATGAACTTCCCCAAGTGTTGATGTGGATTATATTTATTACAGATACAGATTTTCAGTGGAGTGAGAACTTCTCAGGCTGGGATTTAAAAGCAGTGGTAGTCAGCTGCTTTCTCCATTCTGCCTTTGTCAGCCATAAAACCCACCAGCTGAGTCCCTCCTAATCTGAAGGAGTTGAAATGTAAAGGGAAAAAAAATCTTACTTTGCATTTCAAAAGCCTGGTGATTCTATGCTTCAGCCTTACAAAACATAAAGAGAACACAGAAATTCCCCAGCCAAAGTACAGTGACCCYTAAGAATATGTCATTAGGCTTCTCTTCTGCAGAGAAAGGAAAAATAAACATTCTCCATACTACTCCATGTACACTTAATTTTTTTCAACTAAAGTGGATGATTTTAGGTTTCATCTCAAAGGAACCTCACTGCCCATTCTTGCAAAACGTTTGTGTTGATTTTGTGTAACATGAAAAGATGGTGGTAGCCCAAATCAGCTACAGTGACTGAAGCAGAACAAATTAAATTTAGGGGACATGCACAGAGGGCTCTGCTGTGCTCAGGAAGCCAGACACAAAAAATCTGTTCTGATATGGCCAGATGAAGGATGCATGTCTTGGAATGAAGAAGAGACWAAAGAAGATATGACTTTGCTAGAGCAAAGGAGACACTGGAGGAGATGTGGGAGCTTGTTGGACCTGAGCAGGAGCTCCCAATGAAAGGTTTAATCAAAAAGGAGGTAGAGCAACTTCAGATATACAGGCAAGTAAAGACAGAGATGCTATAACTCATCTGTTTGTCATACTGATACCATCCTGTTGGAACACTCCAACCCATTCTGGTGTTAGAGATATGTGGAATACACTGAAATAAATAAGCTTGCCACAAAGTAAAGCCACAACAATGTCTGAAAGGCTGCCAAAAAAATGCATTTTGTTTTGAATGCACTGTGGAGCTCAACCTTTCTCTAATGGCCAGGAGAAGGCTCAGTCCCATAAGAGTCTCAGTGTACCTACAGGGGCAGAAATACAGTGACAGGAGCTCTTTAAATTAGCAGAGGTAAGATTTGGTGTCTGTTAAAGAAATTAGACAAATCAGACACTGATGTTATAATTGTTGGAACAGCTTTTCAAGAATTGTGGTGAATTCTACTGCAGCAGAAATGTTTAAAAGAGAAGTGGATGCTTTTCTAAAAGAAATGCTCTTTCTCAGTAATCCAGGAGTTTTTTTGGAACTGTATCTCTAACCAGGTGATCACAGCAGTCTCTCTTGGGTTCACAATTATGACTAATGAGAGGACATTTTGTAAGTTTTTTGCAAAACAAGTGGAGATTTCTGCGACAAGCAAGTGCTTTGGAGGTTTCCACATAGCTACAAAGATTATAACATATCATTGATGTGTTCAGATTTTTGGTAAATATTTGTATGTAATATATTTTTAATATATTTGAATAACTTCTTGTAAAGGTTTTGGTAATTACTTTTTCCTGTCACCAGGTGGAACCTGAATTTTAATTCCACCAGGTGGAATCTGGAATTAAAGATTTAATGGATTCTGAAAATTAAAGCAATTCACTGCCATTCCCATGCAGGGACTATTTGCCATGTTGCCAACAGGTCTGCAACAAAGATGAAAAATATCACTGGATCTTCAGTGTGCATGAGGTAAACGGGAAGTCTCCCACAGCAGAGCTGGTGCCTGGTTCTGGGGAGCAGTGAGGCTGTTCTGGCCCTCACYCTTTGCCCAGSRGCACACCCATRCAGTGTGACACCCATGAGTGCCAGYTKCCCCTGTGGTCTGGGGCAATGTCACAGGGGTGGGTATCAGGGCTCAGCACCATCAYGCAAGCCAGAGTGCAGCCTCTCCTGGGATGCCCCCCAGGATCCATGGGCTGGGCAGTGGCACCTTGGCTTCCCTGCTGCCAGACCCATGGGACAGGTGTCTGGAGCCCCAGCAGTGACCTGTAGAGACCTTGGCTAGGGACCTGCCACTGTGCTCACTGCAAATGCATAAAATGCAAATGCTGCAGTGGAGGATTATGAAATGAAGGTGAGATGAACCTACTGGGTTCAGAGAGAGGGAGACTGCCAGGGTTTTCTCTTGTGGGGCACATTTCCATCCCAAGAGGGAAATACAGCTGCCAGAGGATGTGCCAACAAACATGGCATCTCCCTCCAGGGACTGACAAACTACAGGGATAAAAACTAGCACAGATGCAGGATGTTGCATATATAAGCTCTAGCAGTGCTCCCAGGTCAAGCCCCAGATTTGGCAGCCACTGCCCCATGGCTACCAAGTCATCCTACAAGTATCTCAAAGAAAACCAATGTGCAGTAGAGCACTCTGATGTCCTCTCCTGTTAGTCACTCAATGAAAAAAGCAAGCCCTGTGAACTTCAGGGAGACAACACAGTTCCACATAGCAAGGCTGGTGGTCTCCAAACACTCCCCCAAACACTGACTGCTACACTCAGGGCACAGTGAAAGCCATGAAGGAAGGGGGGCAGGAAAATGCCCTTTCCTGGGAGCAATGCAGTCAGCTGGAGAAGCCCTGCGAGTGCAGAGAAGGGTGCATGGATAGCAGGAGTGGAGCCTTGGAGCTATTCTGAGCAGTTCCAGCCCTGAGACAGATGGTGAGGCTTTTCCTGGTGACCCAGAAGGGATYGTGCAGACACTCTCTAAAGGTTTTGCAGTTTCACCACGGAGAAAGACCCAAATGGAAAAAAAAATCCAAAAGTAACAAGAGTTGTGTGTCCTTTCTGTTCACTGAACTTTGCTTGGGAGGTTGTTGCAGTTGTAGCTTGTTCTTAAATACAGTGGAGCATCAGGGATGTGCCAAAACCATTTTGGGGTGCTATTTATAAAGCAAAGCTTCCTGCTACGTTTTCTGCTCTATCCACTCCTTCTTGGTTCAGKCATTTTCACAAGCACTCAACAGCAGCCCCACCTCCTGTTTTGGKGAGACCAAAGTCCAGTGCTTGTGGGGTACAACAAAATCTTTCCATTCTCTTGCCAATAGCTCAGAACTACACTGCTTCCTCCCACCTTTTCCCTCCTTCTCCCCCACATAGACACATTTATGGAGGGGAGATAATGGGGGTGTGTAGAAATTAAATGTGCTGCTGATCTCAAACTCATGGAGACACAGGCATTATTTGGGGAGCAAGTCATTTTCTCACTTATCAAATGAGATTGCAAAGCAATGCAGAGTTTGGTGTTTTGGGATGCTGCTGAAACTCACATCTGGAAGGTTGCTCCCATTGATGCCTTGGGAAGGCTGRCCTGAAACAGAGACTGGACAGAACTAGAGAATAAAGCAAATATTTATTGAGCAGGCAAGCTGCTCAAAATTTTACCCTTTCTGTTCTTTTGCCCTGTTTTTACTTCATGCTGTCCCCACAGATATTGCTCTTAGTTGATATTTCATGGGCAGGAGTGATGGGACTACACAACACTGTGTCTGCCAAATGAGATGTTTCCTTAATGGGACAYCTGTGGTTGTTGAATAACCATAACTCTAACTGTTGTGATAAATACTCTCTCRGTTGCAAGTTCCCTTCTCCAGATCCTCTTTTTATCAATAGATGATGGTGGATGATGAAGTTCTTCTCAGTTCTGCCCTGGTTTCCAATTTCAGGACTGTCTGAACCTTTTCCTTTAAATGTTTGTCCTAATATTTTCTCCAAGCAGTAACAATGCTATTTTGGAGCATTTCCCCTCTATATCAAGAATTGAGATCATAGATTTGCAATACTTCTTTGGTAGACCATGATGCCACAATTGCTTTTCAACCATCCATAAAAGGTCTCTAAACTCCTAGTATTAAAAAAAAAAAAAAAGTAATTAGGCCCACATAAAATATAGAAATTTCAATATGAATTCAGAGGAAGCAAAAAGCAAATAAACACTTTTCTTTGCTTTTTGAAAGGGTGTTGATCAGTTTTTTCACCACCTGATTATGCTTTCTGGAGAATAAATCTGAGAAAACTGAGATAAAAAGCATGGCAATTACAGGATCTATATATATGCATATGTACATATATATATAWAAAACTTCACACAATTATTTTGAAGATACAAGCAATGTTCCTCTCTTTTTCCTTCCACAGGCAAAGTCTGATGGGAAAGCTGTTCTGAGCCATTGCCAAGCTGCAAAAGACAAAAGAACAGTTCCATAACACTGATGTGTTTTTAGATCAGGCAGCTGGAAGTACTGTACTTAAAGGCAGAAAAGAAACAATTCTTTTAGTAACCCATGGAAGAAAATAATATAGTGCACAAACTATGCAGCATTTCATTATTTCTTAATTTGCTTCATATGATCGTAGAGGTTTAAAGGCTAGAAAAGGAGAAGGTGTTTGAGAAACTCTAACTTGAAATGTCTGGAATTCAGGGGCAGCTGGAAAGCAATGGAATTTAAAACAGCATTTCCAGTGAGATGCCAAGAGTCTGTTTGCCTGTCTGCCACAGCACCTAAGGGTAGTGTCAAACCATGAAGCAACAATTTAAAGATGACTGTTATGTCTTCAAGAATTCTTTTGTATTCTTTTGAACCTTCTTCTGTGTACATTTACCAGACAACAGTATTTTTGTGTGTGTTACAAGTATTTCTTTCTTTCTTTTTTTCTTAGTGGATCACTTGCAGATACCCATTTGAATTCTGTTTTTTAAAAGTAGCCATTTATATATTCATAAAATAATCTTGCACATTAAATGTTCATGTTAAGCTGGCCATAGAGAATAGGAGGATATTTTATTAAAGATTTTTAGGACATTATGAAACCACTATTATATAAAATATTTGTATACATYCTTGGTTTTAATTTGTCTGAGGACTCAATTTCATATTTTGGGTGGTGYACAGAATTCCTAGTGACTTTTTTGCAAGAGGTGTAGAAGGTGCCCTGTGATATCATTTTAGTTCAGACAAGGAGCAAGCTTTAGAAGTGAACCTCCTGACTGTCTCCACTTACTGCACCTGGCTCGAGGGGCACTTGAAGTGAATCTTTTTCACATGAGCTAAACTAGAACAGGCTCTCTAAGGCAGGATGGAATGCACTCCAGCATCAAGGAGCATTCATGCTGTATGGAAGTAAATCACCCAAAAAGGGCATGGGGTTGCTGTTGGTGCTTCAGCACCTGGCTTTCCCCATAGTTTGGTCCTATTGCACTGTATTACTTTCTAAGTTAGACAAGGTCCAATTTAGCCCAGCAGTTCAGCTAAATAATCTGAAAATTGTTTGAAGCATTCCCTGAAGATTAATAGAACATGTGAAAGGACAGAAAGAAATCAGAAAACAAAATTAAAGAAATTTGGGCTTTTTGTTTTTGTCTGAGCTAATCCTTACACAGCAGGGAGGATACATGCTGTAGCTTTTTCCCCTGCAAAACCTCATTCCTAACAGAAATTRGAAAAGCTTTCAGTCTAACATCTGGAGGGACAATGTGAATTCAGCACTCCCAACAGAATGTTAAAATACTCTTAGTGCTCCTCTTTCTGCATTACCAGTTTAGCCTGCTACTGCTAATTTTTATGGGACAATGACTCAACTCAAATTCCTAATGTTACATTATAATACTGTTGGGGTATTTTGTTTTGAGGTGCAGTGGTCAGACCAGTAATTACTGAAATGTTGCTTTATGAAGAAAAGCTCTATGCTTTTAAATGTGATTTCAGGTGTTTTTTTTTTTTTAATGATACTTACTGAGTTGGCAAATATTCTCTACTGTAACCATTATGGTTACTTTGGATATTCTTTAATRGCCTTTTGTTCTGCAATACTAATTTTCCAAGCAGAGTGGTTTCTCTCTCACTTTTGTCTACTTTGCTGTTATTCCTTTTACTGCTCTAGAGTACATCCTTTAATTGTTACTCTTGKGAGGCAGGACAACTGTTGATTATTTGGCTTTGTGTTTTTAATAGAGCCATTATTAAGCTTAATAAGTATATCTTCTRCTGAACCTTAAAAAGCAATAATTATCTTTTTATAAGATCTCACAATCCACCCCTAAACTGCAAATRTTTTCTTCATGATTTCTTCTTTTCCACCTCTAGAAAACAGGAGATGCTAATTTAGAGAGAGTATGAAATTTATATTCCCTGCAGCTGCTATTATAGCTGACACAATTACAATGAGTTTTATGTGCTAGTTCCTATGCAACCRATGCTTGCATATGTTTGACAAGTCAAACCTATTACAGTTCCTTCTCTTAATGCTATTTGTTTTATACCATTTATGACTATAAATTGCTACAGGATTATTGCTACGTGCTCTGCTTTCGCTGTTCTTACTGAACACAGGAAAGAAAAGAGATGGAGTGAGATTTTTCCTGTTTAAATGTAGCATCTGCAGCCAGACTTGGACTGAGCACCCCTTGCCACCCGTGCAGACACAGCACCTCCAGAGTACATCACCGTCACTGAAGCAGGCTGGGTCTACCCCAGCCTGGATTCCACTGCCAGCATTTGCTACASCTCACTGATCACAGCAGGAGCCCAGACACCTATCCCCACACCACACCTGCTCTGCAGAATTTAATACCAGATGAGAAGATTTTCATCCAAGGAGTTTCAACTTATTCTGAATTGCAGTTATTCAGGTGATCAGGCAGCAAAGTGGAACTGAATAGCAAATCTCAGTGTGAATTTTTCCCCCTAGATGAATTGCCAAGAAAGTAAATGAGGGATAGCTCCTTATTGAGATGGCCTTTAGTTCCCAGGAACTGATGCCCAGAAGTCCCCAGGCAAGCCAGTTTGTACAGCAGGTGAGAGCCCCACATTTCCCATGTACTGCTCTTCAGCATGAAATGCATTGTGCTGCAGAAAAATAACGTTAACTAAAACACTGCAAAACCAAGCACAAGGATGAAGTAGTCTATGCTATTCACACTATACCCTATAAAGGTTTTGTCAACACATAGGGAGAGACACAATAATTGTGTGTGAGTATGGACTAATGAGACATGAAAATGGACTATGGCTTTCCTGTTAGCACTGTGCAGAATAGCAGAGCTGGTCACAGAGCAGTAGTTTTAGAGCTTTTCCTCCTTCCCATTCAAACTGTGATTCTTTCAGCCTGGACTGCTTGGGGGAACCTACCACATAATCCCTTAGACTAGTTTTAGAGCTATCTCTGKTTTTTAGATCTSTTTGAAATGGAGTTTTTAAATAAAATTGATCTGAAGAAGAAGAAGTGAAGAGCAATAGTTTAAGCATTAAATTTGGGAAATATTTGCATCCTGCATTTATGACAACAGTGACCATCTAACTGGTGGCTCAGCTAAGTGATCTATAGTAGCACTGCAGGGTACCATTAAAGGCTAGCTTGTGAGATAACTGGTTTCTGAATCTTGCTTTGACAACCAGCCAAAAATAGGCAAGTAATCAGTCTTACTGTTGCCTAACAAGTTTGCTCTTTTCCYGTTGCTTCAGTACTGCAGCAAATGCTACAGACAGGAAAAGTTGGATGTTCCAGCTGTGTAGCTGAAGCTGTAAGAAAAACAAGGAATGGAAACAATTTCTTGCAGAGAGAGAGAGTCCACCAAAACAAACAAGCAAGAAAACAAACAAACAAAATCCCCCCAAAAACCTCAACACCCCCCTCCCCCTCCAATCTGAAGCATTATTTTCACAGGCATATTTTTGATGTTTATTCTGTTACATGCAAGTACTGGGATGCATTAACCTCTAGGCTTTATTTCTGCTCAGGTAAGCTATTCAGGGACCAGTGGAACTTCCCTGGGACATGTAGGCTGTGGTGTAGGGTGCACCCACTCTGGGCACCCGTGGAACAGTGGGAACTACTGACTTCAACAGATGTCAGGCTTTAACATATTTACATTTCATTGGTATTTTGTAATAGTGACAACATTTCTGATAAAATCAGGTAAAGTATAGGGATGRGTAAAGCCTGGACAATCCTACAAATCTACAGTAAATTGCTGAAGTCGGAAAAATGTACAGAAATAATCCCAAGGAGTTACTGAATTTATCTTTAAGAGATAGTATCGGGGGACTGTTCTTTCTGCGGAAATGACTTCACCACATTCCTGCACATCACTGAACCTTCCCTAAGAGCTGAAACACCCCAAGTGAAATAACCCAGCCAACCACGGGAGCAGCCTGCAGCTGAGAGCCGAGCAGCCGCTCTGCCTGCAGAGGCAGGGCAGGGCAGCCTGCAAACACAGCTGGCAGAGAGCACAGCTGGCAGAGAGCACAGCTGGCAGAGAGCACAGCTGGCAGGAGCAGCTGCGAGCCAGCCCAGCGGCCAGGGAGTGCAGGGGCAAACCTCAGCTCAGGGCCTTTCTGGCTTCTCTGAACCAACACAGAGTGGTGACATGGTAACCTGATGCAGCACCAGCCAAGCTCTGTCTTTTGGGACAGCAACTCAATTCCTGACTAGGTGGGTTATGCTATGAAAAGGGGGATGATTAAAAGAGGAGTGAGCTACAAGTCAGTATGTTCTGAGGAAGGGTGGTTTTCCTTGCTGTAAATTGTCTTGCAGCCAATCTCTTAAAAGTTTTTATTATTTAAACTCACGTGCACAAAATACTGTTTGTCAATGGGGAAAAATGTTCCTGGTTTAGGTGCATTGATTTAATTCTCCTGAGACTGCTGTTCTGTGTTTCCTAAGGCCTCTTGAAAACAGTATCTGCTGCTTATGGCCAGTCTGTGCTTGGGGACAGGGCTACAACTCATCTCCTGTTCTTCAGCACTATAAACTGTTTAAAGTTGCTATCCATCTTTTCTCCAATTTTGTGTTCAACATGCTGCTCTCTAAAACAAGGCTTTGTATAWTTAGTGAATGAKCCACATCTTTGCWTCTTATAGGCATGTRTTTGCACTSAACTGCACTGCACTGTTATTCCAGRGAACCCAGTTTACCATGAAATTCCAATCACTTGATYGACCTATTTCTTTTCCTTATAATGATCTCCATTATGTTTTATCTGTGAAGTTTCCTAGTAAAGGATAAATACATTGAATAGAACTGATCCTGAAACATGCYATTACAGATTCTCTCTAGAACTACTTTCTGAATCATATTCTTTTTAACATGTGCAGCTTTCATTTTGTATAGTGCTAATTTTTAATCAACACATCATTTGGTAAGAAATTATATCAAATTCTTTAGTAAAATCTAGATGTATTACATTGCATTGTCTCCATTCACAGATTTTATCAATAGAAGTAATTATCCTGCATTATTTGTTTTCTGTGTGCTCTGTTACCCATCCTCTGCAGTTATCTTTAAAATCCACATGTTGAACCTTAGCCTAATTTAATCTCTTTGTGGCAGGAACAATTCCAGTGTCAAGACAGTGCAGAGCACAAGGGGAATTCAGAGAACTATTAATAATAACTGTGTGCCAACTATTCTTCAATTCTCTACTGTGATTTAGTTGTTTCACATTTATTACATTACTTTGAACAGAATTTGAAGTACCCAGTCCAAAAAGTCCCTACAAGTTGCATCTTGAAGTGTCCAAATTATCACTTTCCCTTTAAGAAGAATTTTAAAGCCTGTGTTAGAAGTTCACACTACTTAAATAGAACATATATACTCATCAACACCTGGAAAAGAGATATCATTAGAATTTTTCTACAGATAGTAGTAACAGGTAGTTATTTTGTGTATAATGATGTATTTGTGACCCTCACAGAATGGTGCAGGGCAGAGGAGCATCATCACAGTGTGAAAGCAGAGTACAAATGGGAGTAGAGGATGCCAAGGGTGAGAGCAGAGGATGAGAAGAGAGTGCTTGGGATGTCCTCCTACTGGGGACCCCAGGGCTGTAAAGAGGCTGGTAAGGAAGTGCAGTTTGAGAGCTGCACCAAGCCAAAAGGGCTGAAAGAAGAAAGCTCACCATATACAGTAAATTTTAATGTAAAATGGAGTTGCAGGGCAATGAGGCAGAAGCCCCCAGGACCAGTCTTGAAAAACTGCATTAAGTGAGGGTTCTCATAGTAGGGAGGAAGAAACCACCAGCATCATACACCTCCTTCCAGCAAAGAAGGAACTCCAACATGAACACCACACTTGCCCTGGCACAGGGCATGAGTGCTCGTGGCTTGCTGCAGCACTCTTTTTCCCAAGCAGCACTGCCATCAATACAGGACCAAACATGAAAGCCCATGGGACAGCCCAAGAGCAGAGCTTGATGTTAGGAAGGTTTTGTACARCAGTTTTGACTCCATTATTAATGTTATTCTGAATTGATCAGATAATTTGTACTGCAGCAGGAAGTATTATTGTGGCTAGACTAATCTTAGTAACTGTCTGCTGTGTTGTAATTAGTATTGAGATTTTCATTAGACTAATAATAAATTCTTGGCTTCCATACAAGGTGTTTTCTTTCCCGCCCAAAATATGACTTGGAACACAACACTGGTCTCAGATTGCACTTTTATGTAATAACACTGGWATGGAGCAGTGGCAACATAAAAAATCATTATATCATAGTTTAATCCCATTAATTTTWAACTTTATTTTATTCTAAGCAAGTAATTTTGAAAAGACAGAATTTTTTCTGTAGTCATAGTTCCATRTATTTAGATAAATAACCTCTGCAATTCTAAAGTCTGCAGCAATAATGTTKCTTATACAATTGAAGCTGTCCCTTTTTTACACATCTGATCTATTCCTCAATATGACAAACACATCACAAAAGTCTTTCTATGATAAGCAGATCACRAAAGTATTTCTTTCTCTTTGACTGCAAATAATGTATATGCATTCCACTGACATCAAAAATGAARGAGGACATGAGCAGTTAAAACTGGAACAATTCTGCAGCTCTAAAATAAGATATTTATGTTTCAAGGGCCTTTCTCTGCAAAGAGGAAGCGGCATTTAGAAATGTTTTAAACATTAAAAAATGAGAGTTAAATAAGCTGTATATAATCTAATTGTTTGTATATCAGCTATTTTTCATTTGCATTGCATATGTAATTTTTCAGAAAGCACACAGGGAGAAAAAGCCTTTGATGGAGAAGTGATATGTGTTCCTATTTGCATTTCTCACCCTGTTTGTCTTAACTACAAAAGAAGATTCAATTTAATTAATTTGATTTAGATAGTAAATGTCTGTAAGAAGCTTATTTTGGAAAGCAACTATAGAAGGAACAGCATATTTTAGGAGAGCTTTACAAAGATGAACCAAAATGGTGATATTAGAAATTCAGTTTCAGACAATACAAAGAATGAGGTACATTTAAAGTACAAAGATTCACTGGGTAGTGAAATATATATCTAAGTTTTGGAGAGTAATGCAAAATAGATTCTTGTATCTGCTTTTTAGGAACACCAAGGGCTGTGGGGAGGACACGAGTCAGTGGTGCAGAAGGTGGTTATGGCTTAGCTTGTGCAACCTGAGAGACTCTTTCACTATGCCAAGTTCACAGACTACTTGGGAAGCTGTGCCAAGGATGATGTTAAGGTCTACACTACATACTGCCTATGATTTGGACTTCTGAAAGAAGAAGAATGGTTTATTTAAAAAAACTTCTGAAGAAAAATAATGGTTTATTTAAAAAAAAAAACAAAACAAATTGAGGTAATTTTAAAGCTGATGTTTATTGCTTTTCCACATTACATTGTGCTGTGAAAAGCTTTCATCAGACACCAAAAGCTCCAGATCAAGTTTGAGACAATAAGCAAGAAAGACTTTTTTTCATTGATTTGCTGTGTTGAGAAAGGCCCCCATGTGAGGCCAACAGGGGCATTGTGGGTTTAATGCAGAACCAATGCACAGGCCTGCACTTGGTGTGGGTGCACCCAGACATGGGGCAAGGAGGGGGTCTCAGGGGCTCTGAGGGGCTGCACAGCAGCTCTGCAGCAAAGCCCTGGGCAGACAACAAACTGAACACAAATAAGGTTAACAACACCCAGGGTTGTGGTAGCAGAGCCAGCAAGGATTTTTTTCCCCCAGGTCACATCTTTGAATTGCATTGGGACCCCTGCTATAAAGATATTCAACTGCAGAGACACGTTAGTGCAAGATCATTAGGATGATTAGGGAGCTGATGATCAGATCATAATGAAGAAGAGSAGAGGGAACTCTCCTTGTGTAGCCTGGAGATGAGAAGGATGAGGAGTGTCACTGCTGTTGTCTAATACCTGAGTGGAGCTCTCTGATGATAGCTGCGAGTGTTGCCTTGGAGGTGCACAACAGAAAGGGCAAAAGGCAACAGTCACAAGCTRCAGCAAAGGAAAACCTAACTGGATACAGGGCAATTTTTAGTGAGTGTTTAGATGTTGGAAAAGGGCCCCTGGTGAAGCTGCAAAATGCCACCTTAGGGAGTTTTAAACCTCAGCTGAACAAGACCCTGAGCAACTTATCCTTCTTTTGACAATAGCCATGCTCAAGAGTTTGGACAATGGCCATGCTCAGAGCAGGAGAACTACATGAAACATGCAGGTCACCTTCAAATTCAATGATCCCACCATTCTTTGATAAAAACCAGCAGGTTGTCCTGCTTTGGATAATGTGATAATTTCCCAGCTAAGTTAGCTGCCATGCCAAGATGGCCTCATGATGTATTAAGGCTCATGTTTGATTTATAGTTTGACAAACATCTACAGCAATAAGTACAATGAAAGCTAGTCAGTTTAAAAAGCTAGATTAAAAGYAATCTTTAGATAATAATGAAGAATAACTAATTTCCATAATTAAGATTTTCTACCTGGAAGGACTGTTAAGTCTAGAGATGTTAGAATACTAGGTAAAACATGTTTTTAATTTGAAAAGGGACGATGAAGTAGGTTTTACAGCATGACTCCTACACTTTCCTTGCCATACCAAGCTTCTGCAGTGAATGGCTGCTCAGCCAACACTAAGCCAAGGCAAAGGTTAGTCTTGCAGAAGGTGCACTCAAGCTGAAGCTGCAAAAAGAAGCTGAGTTCTCACTATAGCTCAGGGTGACCCTTTCTGACATACAGTGCATGATACAGTTTTTGGGATTTAGGTGGCACTTCGGAGAATGCTTGTGTTGGGAGTCTGCTCCTACAAGGTACCACATAGCAGAGGATTCTATTCTGTATTGAATTAGGACTGGTTCTTGGATTTAGGTGTGCTGCAAGACTAAAACTGGACTGAACATTGGGATTAGTATTATGTGTAGCAACAATGTAGTGTAGTATTAAATAGAATTAGCAATTATGTGTAGGGGGTTTGTTCCTGTGTTAGGAGCCCAAGTTTGTTCTTTATACAGATTAATGCTGAAGAAAGCACAATCTTTTCCCAAAAGGCTTTAAAAAAGTAGAAGCTTTCAACAGTAAAAGATTTTTTTAGTGCCTTTCCCTTACAAAAGTTTATAATGCTTCTTGGGAGACACACAAACTGGAATCAAAATAGATCTTGCAATCAAACTTCTTCTAAAATCACTATRGCTATGCTAATTATATCACTATGGAAAAGATACACCAAAACTGTAAAAAATTAAGGACCCGAAGTTAATATTTAAAGTGCAATATTAATTTGTGCTGAATTATCTGTTAAATTCAAGAGGGTTAATTAGTTCATTGATCATTTCAGTTCTGTTGAGCTCCTGTAAGGATGAATTTGGCCTAGGTGGTTTAAAATACAATATGTTAAAGAATCATTCCAATCCTTCTCTTAATCATGCAAAGCAAGGTTAATTTACCATTTTAAAAGCTACTGAACTAGCTACTTTATTTTTTTGTGTGTGTTTATAGTCAAWTTTTAAATCAAACATAAATATGAAGCAGGGAATCACTCTTCAAATAAAATATATTTTTCTTATTTCAAGGAGTTTTGTTTTTATCTCTGAAGCACATTCACAATTGCAGTCCATGTGACAGTTTTAAAATTGGCCATTTACTTTTTCTTTAAATTTCTTTTAAAAATCTTTCTTTTAAAATTCTTTCTTTTAAAATTCTTTGGTGGTTTGTTTCCCTTTTACTTATTTTTTTCCCACAAGGGAAAAAAGTGAAGTGTTTATGAAGCTCCTTTCTCAGCTGGGACAAATGCTGGTTTGTGCTGGCAGCAAGCCAGCATCCTTTTTTTGCAGAATAACTTGAAGACAACTGTGCTATGGTTACAGAAAGAGGGGAATACTTCTCACAGAATTCTTGCTACTGTGGCTCTGGAAAGTGTGCTGCTGGTATCTGGCAATTGCCCCAAACTAATTAGTTCTTTATTTTTGAAGATGAATGTTTATTTCACAGTTGAATAAATAATGTGYATGAAGCCATTTTAGGAAAACAAATACTGTTTCTATCAGGATGCAAAACCCTTCTAAAAAGAGGAGGAAATGAAGGTTCTCACTTRCCACAGATACAGAATTAGAAGTCCTGACACTCATCAGCACAGCTCAGTCCATGGTGCCAAYACAGTTTAATTTTTCATATTCTATTAAGTAACAGAATCTAATTTACCTCCCATTTGAGAAATATTGTGCAATCTTTAGTGTTGTCTTAAAGCTGAAAATAAGTAATGGATAAAGTCTCATTTGAATAATTTGTGGATRTGAGTAAGTACATTGAGAGAGCAGAATGTGACATGTGAGAAAATGGCAATATTGTACTCGTACTTCTCACACAGGCAAAGTGCAGTGAACCCTCCAAGCTCAGCAAATGTTAAGTGTGAGCTTTACACCTCACTTCAGAGGCAGGCAGCTGCTGCCCAACAACACAGCCATGAATTCAAGCATATGGTTAAATGCATTCCTGCATTAGTGCCACAGTTGTTCTGGAAGATAGTCAARCTCATTACATTATTTGGGCTGGAAATTTTCAGCCTCATTAAAATCTTAATTGCTTGAATGTTGCCATGAAATGAGAAAAATGTGATGGACAGTGTTCCCGGAAGACAACCCACATGCTGTTAACTGTTTGCTTAAGGTATTTTAATTGAATGGAAAATAATAAAAAATTGAAATTCATGAATGAGGGAATACATGAGGATGAAAAAAGAAGAAATATTCTTACAAAATCCACTTTTCTATCTGCAGCTCTTTTCTGTTTTCATGAAAGGAAAAGAAGCAACTCTCTGAAGTTCTTACCTCTAGATATTTTAGTGACTTGCTAAATGTCAGTACTATAAGTCACACTGCCTTTTTGATAGTTCATTAATAACACAAAATTAACCTATATCATAAATTAGTGTTTGGTAACTAGGATGGCAACTGTCATTATAAAATGCAATCAAAATAAATGCCGTAAAGTTGGAAAATTTAATTCATAGTTATAAATGAGTCATGAGTCATTAAAATCAGCTTCTCTGAGAGTTTATATAGTCACTTTGGAGCTTGCTTCTGGTAAATTGGAAGAAAAAGAAGACAATGCCCTGCAGTAATTGTATTTCTTCAAAATATGTTGTGTACAAGGACCTCTCTTTTGCTGCAGAGATCTCTCAGCTGTGTAGGAAATAGCCAGACCACTGCACAACTCCTCCCCAGAGAGAAACCTGGTGTCTGGAAGAAAACTATGGGTTCTGTAGAACCCAACCATACTGAGTAGYTCAGAACATTGCATTTTATCTAAAATGTTAAACATTCTCTGAGYAGCTGAAGAAAAAGCCCCTGCTAGAGGCCTTCCCTGGAGGTGAAAGCCAAAGTGATTTAATGGATCAAAGTTTGCTTTGTCAGACTGAGCATRTGACCTTGAAGCTCCTATCATGGACTAATGATTGATAATTATGGGAGTGCAGATGTTTAATGATATTCCTATTATTTCAGTTATTGCTGCTGGAGTTCTTGTAGGTGGAGGCATAAAATCAATTACAAAGCCAAATCAACATCACAGATAGTACTGGTAAGATCTGTTATCCACTCAGAAGCTGGGAAACAGAAAGTTTTCTATCCTCACATGATTTCACAAATCTTTCCAGACACAATTCCTCCTCTTTCCAGAACCCAGACCATAGGAGCCCATTGTGTGGGAGAGGCTTATGTTTTCTGGTTCTGTGTCTAACAGTGAGTTATCAAATATGACAGGGAGTCTTCAGGAGCCATGAAGTTCTTCCTCTCTGAAAATAGAAYCATGTTTGCTTTTTGCCCAAAGGACATTTGTTGGTTTCTTCCACAAAATAAGTATATTCTTGGGGAAAAAAATAATTAAGAAGTCGATAAAGTAAATCACATGCAGCCTTCAAAATTAATTTGGGACAGAGCTTCACTGGAAGCCTGACTGCATCAAAAACAGTACATGGAGGGACCTGGCAAYATGCTGGGATTTCACTGATCTTTGAAGAAATACAGAAACACCCACTACCCTTTTTTCTAAATGAGGAAGTCATAGAAATGATATGGGCACATATGGTGACAAGTTTTTTGAAATTCCACTATCTTGGCTTACACTGAGAAATTTGTGAAAGAAACTGTAAAAAAGCAATTGACAGAGAAGTTAGGGTTTGCTTCTTGCTGGCTAATTAGAATATGTAGTGTTACCCTGACTCCACAGGGATCCTCTTGGGAAGAGGAAATGGGAAGTGAACCTGATGTATCATCCAGAGTATTTATTTATGTTAGTTCAAGGGTGTGACTATTGACAAGCAGTGGATCCAGCACTTATCCAGATTAGTCCAGGTCATTCCCCTCACCATGTGCACATTTGTCTAAATATTTACAGGTGGGTAATAGATAAGCAAGTGGTTCTCCCTCATGAAATCCGTGTTGGAGTCTGCTCACAAAGATTAAATCAGTGTCTATTTTGGCAGAGTTACTGATTTCTTCCATSCCTTAAATGGTGTGACCCAATATCTCCTTGATGTTATCAGCAAATAAATGAAGTCATGTGCATGGGGACTGAAGCCACCACCTGGGTGATGGAGGAGGCTGAAGCAGTTTGGRCATTGCTGCTGTTGGGTTCAGAAATGCTGTAATGATTTTTTTTCCTAAAAGTTGCCATGAAGAAAATAACTGGATAACATGCCTTTGAATTGTAGAGGCTCTGTGCTAATTTCTTCTGCATTAGCCAAATTCACAAAGCAGCTGTTACAYATGAAGACTTGGCCTCCCAAGATGTATTGCTGATGGTGTAATTGATTTTATGAATATTCTGGAARCATGCTGAGGGAAATTATATGGGTCGAGATTAGGTAGAGAAAGAAACAGTGAAATATAGTATTCCTAAAAGACCTGTAACAAACAAATATTTTCTGCAAATCAGCTGATATTTCTTAGAAATATGGAAGGCCTAGAAGTGATTGGKCATGGAAGGGAAGGAAAAAAATAATTCTAGTCATCAAGACTAGTCCAAGCACATGGGAAGTAGCTGAAGAGCAAGAAGTAGATTCTCCTCTGCCTCTTCTGAGACTAAAATACTTTCCTGAATTGTTCAGCTGATCTTGTGAGAAACATCTTGAGGTTTCATTTTGGGGCTGTCTGATCTCACGTTCTATGAAAAGAACATTGCTATTTAGAATTTTTGAGATAAATTGTATGCAATCTTCTTGTTACCATCCTTTCTGCCATACTAAACACTTAGTTTAGCAGAACCTGAAATTATCTGCTGCCATGAGCCAGTCATAAATTGTCTTTCTAGAAAAACTATTTYAAATGAATCCTTACATTTTTCTGGCAGCCTGTCTGCAAATGAAATCTGGATGGCCAATGCTCAGCTGAAGGTGCATGAATAATACTTTGTCATGCAAAAACATCTAATCAGTTTTCCTTGTCCTTTCAAATGAAATCTGAACTTATGAACTTTAAGCTGACTTTGTTAACAGTTAAAAACCTGTACTAAAAATACTCCCAAGTCACATTTTTAGAACTTGAGTTTCACATTACTTGCTTCTCTCTGAGAGCCAGAAAAAAGTGCTCAGTAGATTTAAAATTCCTCTGTTCATAGAAGTAGAGACTTTACTATGCAGTGCTAGGTGTAAGATGGGAAATGGATTCCATTACACTTCCTGGATGACTCTGAGAATGTTTCAGGGGTGTTTGCCATTTTGAAGAGTCTTGCAACAAATCAGCCAGGACTCAGTTTCTTCATGAAGGAAAATCCAATTCTTTATTCACAAAGCTCATATTTATARGAAATATCAGAAGGCASTGTGTTAAATCCARTCAGTCAGCAATGCAGTGAAACTCAGCTCATTGATCAGGAAGGGCTATTGTATATGTCTATAAATTTTTCTCTCTTTAAATATGTTTACATATTTTCTTCACTGATTCTCATGGTACAGATTAATTGTTTATGCAGGTGCAAACTRATTTTTCTCTCCAAGAATAGGTTTTTATGCAAATGGATTTTCATTCCCAAGATTGTTTTGCATGGGAACCTAACTAGCTGCATTTAGAACTAACAAGCCACCTGGTAGTTCAGCAGAGCAAGGCCTGATGTTATACAGCCTTTCTTTTATAATATCTTTTATGTGTCTGCAACAGAAGAGCTCTTGAACTAACTCAAAACTGTGTCAGGAACTGATGCTACTTAACCTGATTCTATGGAAGAACCCTTTCCTTAGGATGTGGCAGGAAGGAACCTCGTGGTTGTGCTGCTGATCTCTCTCTTCTGGCCTGGATCAAACAGGAAGAAAATTTCAAATAATGCAGGAAAATAATCTAGTGCTAAAGGTACTTTGATATATAATATAGTTCTAGTGTAAATAAACACAATATAGTGAGACAAGAGGATTTGTTGGATAGCTGTCCTTTGTGTGTTTGAAGAGGAGAAGTGGTATTTATACTTTGTGATTTTATTCTGCATGGAAGCACTAGAGAGGTATACAAACAAATGCATTTTGTTTCATCATGGTACAGAAAGGGTGACATTCTTGGCTGTCTCTGCACTGATGACTCAATAACCTTCCTCATGCTTATGCCATGGTGACAAGGTTTTCTGGGTCCTCACAATGGAGGTGCTCTTATGCAGACAGCGAGGATAGGTTTCAAAGGCTTTTAAACACAGAAGGCCYAGATACTTTTTACAGAAGAATGTATTCTCCTTTATACCTGTGAGACTGTAAACATTAGCTCTTGAAAAACTAGTGTTTAAAGTGAAAACCTTAAAGAAGTGGAGAGTTTTTCTTTATGACTAACCTCTGAGTCTGACACCTCCTTTAGACYTTCACAAAAATAGAGCTTCATCAGTATTTGTGTGTTTTGAAAGCAGATCACAAAATCATGAAGTTATAGGAGATAATTCATCCTAGAAGAATAAAGGGACTGAATGTATGCATCAGCATGTTCTATTACAGATGGTTTTTAAAGCCTGTGGTCTGTATTCAGCCATGGTTCTTGCTGTTGGTTCCAGTAGGGATGGCAGCACTGATGGTTCCACTTGTCCCAGCAAATGCTAAATTCCTTGTCTTTGTTCAATGGATTGAAACAATCAACACTAGAAAAGAAGGAAGAAATTAACTRTATTAATCAAAGGCAGGAAAGAAAGATATAATAACTCTCAAACTGTAGTGTTCACTAGGATACTGGAATTGTTTTCAGTGCTATGTTCAGTTATCAGAAAGGACCAGGTTATGGCTAAGTTCACTTCAGGTTCTTGAAAAGAAACACTTTTCTGGCAGCCAGGATAAAAATATGACTTTGATTAATGTTACTTGAGTGAACTATTGAATGGATACTTGAAGAAGAACRAGGGAGTATGGTATGTTCATCACAAATACAGATTGAGTAGGCATGTCATTGTCATGAAAATGCATTGTAGTGACATTGTTCTGTTCCAATAATGCTGAAGCTCACGTCTAAGCTCACTTCTATAATCATCCCTCTATTCTATCACGTAACTAGAAGAGATGCCATTTCCAGTTCCTTAACTTTCTACAGATTAGTCTGTGTTGGTTTTGTGTGTGGTTTATTTTTTTTTAGTAGTGCAAAGATTCAATCACTAAACTTCTTTTTTGAGATGTCTAATAATGATCTACAAGGCAGAAAGCTGAGGGGGTGGAGGGGAGTAATCAATGTTTGCATCCTGTGGCATTCGGCTTCAATTATGCTGCTGAAACCTGGAAGCTGTGATGTTTTAAAGCAATCATCCACTGTTACGCATGACAGCTATTCTGGAATCTCTAGTTTGTTCATAGTTTATGCTGTAATTACTGCAAATATATCCCTCATTCCTTAAATTAGGTTGTGGGTATTGAAACCATTCATGTAGCTATCTGATAATTAGCAACAGMTAGTATTAAATAAAGTAACAATCACAAAAGAAAGCAAGGAAAATATGTCCTGCTTTCCATTGCAAAACTTTCAGAGAGTCACTGATGTCATTCAAATGTCAGCTTACCACACACAGCACTTATGCTTCCTTTTGCACTGTAATCTGATAGGTATTCTGTACATAAATTTCAGATACTAAAACTGCCTCTGTCCTAATACTTGGGCATTGTTCCAGTCCCCACACCTTAGYGCCATTTATGAATGAAAAAACACAAGGTGCCTCTCTGGAATGAKAACAATGTATATTTAGTCTCATTGGTGCTGATCTTTCAACTACCTCTTGGTTTAATTTTTAGTTCCTCTTTCCCATATAAAACACTCTCAGTGCATGAGAACTGTGCCCTTACTCTAAGCTGAAACATTAAAAGACAAAATAGTTGTGCCTTTATAAACATGATGAGAGAAGATGGWTATCTCCCCAGCAAGACTGAATACTTGAATTTCCTTAACTCCTCCTTTATTTTCATAGGGCGCTGTATTTGTGGAATCAGCAATCACCAGCCATTTCCATTTTTCTAAATAAAATAAAATAAAATATTAAGATCAGGTAATATAAAAAAGGATCAAAACAAACYCCCATGTTACCAAAAGTAAAGAGTATTAGTAGAGAATAATGTAAGATCATGTCACAATTACATGATACACTTTTAAGTTACCTGTAGTATTGCAGCAGTTATATCATTTGTAGTGATGTACTATCCTTACTATAATAACTCTTCATACGTTTCTGGTTATTCATGCCATGCCCTTTGGGATACACTGATCATGTTTAGATCCTTATAGCAGATTATGAAAGAGRGAGGAACTGTATTACAAAGCTGAAAAGCAGTTTGGTTTTTCTCAAAAACTGTTCTTTAGCTTTTAGTCATCTAGTAGCTTATTTGTACTGCGCATTAGCCTCTCAAGACAGCACAGGTCCTTCAGCCATCCCTTCACACTACTGTACAAAGACAGCACTGAACTAAATTTCTTTTTGGTTTTTTTTGTTTAGGTATTGTTGTTTGGCTTTTTAAAGCAATTTCAGCTATAGGCTTACTGGTTTGGCTGCCTGCAGACACACCTAGAATACTTGTGAAGGTACGTGGTTTCTCGGCTGAGAACTTTTGACAGATTGGTTTAAGAGGAACTACTTTAGAGATATCTGATGAGAAATTGCTCTGTGCTTAAGGAATTGTTCTGGACAAGARAATGAAAATAAAGATATGAGACTTCAGGTGATAACTTCCTGAAAACAAAGAGCCAGAAGATTAGAACTGGGATGTGGTCAGAAGTTTCTGAATGAAATACCTGTGATATCTACCTTGAGTTTCTGCCACTGGAGCTGTTTCAGACGTGTGCTGTGCACAGGGAATATATCTCCTGTATATAAGAACATGTTACTGTCTTCTGCATTYCCACTGCTGTTCTTTCTGTTTGCTRTGGGCTAAYCAGGTGTTGACATTCATTTTTGACATCATTATTTTGATGTACTATCTGAGTTCAGGCATTGAACTTGAATTACAACAACAAGAATCTAGAAATGAAGTGAAAAATGAATGTATTTTGATAATGCTTGTGACTTTGGAGTTATTTTTTTTTAGAAATAAACACATTAAACTTAATTTATTTTTACATGTAAAACTATGAACAGACAGAGGAGTAGAGCAACTCAGGACATGATTTCAGGTTGAGATCTTCAACCTGTCCTACAGATTGTGTGGCTACAGACATGGCATTTAATTTGCCTGTGCCTTAACTTCCCACCGGTGGCATGGTAATGGAAGCACTTCCAGCCCTCTTCAGACTGCTATGATGAGAAATAAATATTGGGGACYACTTAGATGCCATAACAATGGATACAAATTAAACACATTACGTATAAAATGATGGAGCTGCTGTGGTTGTTTTTAATTACTACGAACAGATTCAGGGCAACTGGATTGGTGGTCTTGGGGGAAAAAAGGAATGGGTCTGCGCAGGTGTGAGAGAGTGGAGCCCCCGTTTTTCAGCGCACGCAGTAACCACGGTAAATTCACCGCATTTCCCTCGTTTCTTTAGCAAGGAACGGCTGTGCGCTTTCCGAGGACAGCCACCCCCGAGGCGCTCCCCTTCGCCGGCGGCCGCCCCACAGCACCGCCGGCCCCGCGCCCCCTGGCGGTACCGGCCCGGCCCCGCGCCCCGGCCGTGCCCCGCGCTCCCCGCGAACCCCGCGCGTTTTTGCGGAGGCGGCCCCGGGAGAGCTGCCCCGGGCCGGGCATGGAGGTCTGGCCCGCAGGCGCTGTCCCCGGCCGCCGCTGCGGTTGCTCGGGGCGAAGGGACCCGCACAAGCACAGGCGGAATGAGGGAATTCCCCGCACAGCCTGCGGAACGGGACAGAACGGAGCGGGAGTTTCCGTGCAAGAGCCAAGGGGAAGACACCGGGGAGGTTCCTCATTCACTAACGCGTAGGGCGGAGATTCCCCGGACAGCCTGCGGGACAGGACGGAGCGGGAGTTCCCGTGCAGGGGCCAGAGGGGAAGAGAACAGAGATCTCGGGACCGCACCCTGGGCACGCCCCCGCCAGGGCCCTTGCCCGCCCCAGCCGCTTTGGGGTGCCGAGGTCTCCGGTAACGCGTTCCCCTCAGGGCTCCGCCGTGCCCCCGCTCGCGCCGTCGGGCTCCTCAGCCCGGGGCGGGCACGCGCGGCTCCCGCTCGCGGTGACGTCACGGCCGCTCCAGCCGGCGGGCGCGTCCCGCGGGTGCGGAGCGGGGCGCACCGGGGCTCCGTGTTCCGCGCCACGGGCGGCAGCGGCGTCGCGCCGTGAGGCCAACAGGCACCGCCTCCTCCCTCCCTCCCTGGTTCCCGCCCGCGCCGCTCTGTCCCATGTTCGGGCTGGAGAAGCCGGCGGGGCACCAGGAGCCGGGCAGAAGCGGTGGGCTTCCGAAGATGGCGTCCGTGGGGGATTTTAACGTACTCAGCTCCAGCATCCCGGCCACCAAGGTGGAGCTCTCCGTGTCCTGCAGGTACGGTGGGCAGCTCACGGCCGCGCAACCCGCTCTGCCCTCGGCGTCGGAGGGGACGGACGGGCGGGGGTCCCTCGTCCCAGGCTTGTCAGCCGAGCAGGGAGGAGAAGGGCAGTGCGGGACGCCCTTGGGCGCTGTGCGAAGCTCTCTCGCTCCTGCCCTCGGGGCAGAGCGGAGCTGCCAGTGCTGCTCAGGCAGCGCCGGGCGCCGCCCGGGGCCGGCTGCCAGCCCGCTGCAGCCCGCTGGCCGCGCTCCGGGCGTGTCCGCCGCAGGGTGCTGCCAGCGGCCCCCGGGCGAGAAGCGCCCGCCACGGCTGCGGGTTCCGCCGAGACGGGCAGCGGCTGCCGCCGGCCCGCATCCTGCCCGCGCCGCTGCCGGGGAGCGGGGGTCGCGTCGGGGAGCGCGCAGGGCGTGTTATCCGGCAGCTATTTAACTTCTGGAGCTGTCCCAAGTGCCGCGGTGGGGACAGAGACCTTCCGTCCGGAGTAATCCTGTCATGGGTTCTTCMAGGCTCTCTTGCAAAACTTAGGAGTTACGGGCGTGTTGTGTTGCCTCGTCATGTTTTATCGTAACGCYGCTGCCGAGAAATTGAGGGAATGCCAACCCATAACACCAAAYGTAGTGTCTGTGGTTTTGTCCTTTGACGCTTGTTTATCGGTATTTCAAAAATCCTGTTTCCTYCCGTGATGCGGAGATTTTCTCATTAGAGGTTTAAAAATTACTTTTATTCGTGCACTTTTTTATTCATGTCTTTGTTCACATTCCGCGACTTCCTTAAGTATTTCCTAGTAGTTGCAAAGCGGTGACGCTTTTCGCMAGCAGAGTTGGCAGCTTCTAGCGGAAAATTTGAACTGTCAGTGTGTTTCCTGATGGGAAATGAGGCAGAGTTTCTTCTGCAATCCTTTGCTTTATTTTGTAATGTAGGTCCCCAGAGCTCTTGCTGTTTACCAGTACAGAGGGTAAAGTGTTGCTTACTACCMGGACAGAACGGCAGTGCTCTAAATTTAAATTGTCAGATCACTCCCTCTTTTTCCTTAGTAAATAACGTATGATTTGAGGTTTCATCAAGTGTTGATTTCAAAAGAAGGCTGAAGCAGTGAGAAATAGAGTAAGATGAAATCTGTAAYACTGAAACAGTCACCAGGCTGACACAAACACGCCGTTGTACTTGCTGGTTGTCTCTGCAAAGTTCACAGGCACCAACTGTTGTCCGAGGAAAGGTGTGCTGTGATGTGTAAAGCAATCCAGGACCTTTAGTATTAGTTTTAGGTTCTTCAAATAGTTACAGATGTCAGAGCATTTATCCTGAATTTGACCCAATTCACTTAGTATGGGAGTTCCTTTAATTCCAGGTATCATTTGTATATACCTGCCGTGTTTCACAGTGGTTTAAGAATCCATTAGATAGTTACAAAGAAATGCAGGTATAGGGCATAGTCAATCGATTCTGACCTTACTTGTAACTAATTTCAGTATATTTCAGTATATAGTTTACAGCAGCAGTTTCTCTGTAGATTTTTTTTAAAGCCATGTCAGTGTTGTTAAAACTCTTTCATTTGTCTTGGTGTCAAGTGCAGAGGGATGGGAATTTCCATGGAGATTCCTTTCCTCTGTATGTGCTGGATGACGATTTTTGGTTACAAAATGATGTTTCAAAGTGGAGTATAAAATGAATGACACTAGGGCAGAGATTAATGGTTAAAACGTTTGTGATTCATCTGTAAACACATTCATTGGCTAAAGCTTGTGAAATGTGGTGTTAGATGAAATTGTGAAAGACTGCAAGAGCAAACTGCTAAATTCAGAGTGCTGAAAATTCTTTAATGATTAGTAGTTGTGTATTCCTTAATACCTGGAGAGAAATGCTTTTAACAACAGTTKGAGTCATGATAATTTTTTTTAATCTTACTACCTGAAGAGTTGTAGGACCAATGTGGTCACTAAATTACATAAACAATTGTTAGTTGATAACTATTATTTATTCCTAGATTTTTTTTCTTGGGCTTTTCTTTTGTTTGGCTTTGGGTTTCTTTGTTGTTGTGGTGATGTTTTGTGGTTTCTTTGGGGGAGGGGTTGTTTTTTGTTTGTTTTTGCTTGTTCCTTATAGGACATTAGGGAAGTTCTTCCAGTTTGTACAGGTGGTGTAACTTGATGATCGGTGAAGCAGTGCAAACTGTTTATGCCATAAAGTAAATTTGTGACTCTTCTTTTCTTTGTTCTGTCTTTCTGTCTGTCTTATTCAGCAAGGATACAGTTCCTATTCTTTTAGCTTTCAATTCCATGTGACTCCTCTGTCAGTATTTCCCAATTTGCCTGCATGCTCATATTGCCAGTGTTGCCAAAGTATCCAGATTGAGCACCTATGCAGATGGCATTGATATTGATATACTTGATATTATCCAAGCCACCCTGGTTTAGATTCAGGGTCACATCAGGTAGCCATTAGGAGAAATGCATCTCATGGGATGAGAAATTCTGTGAAAATTGTAAATTCCAGAAATGTTTTCGTGGTCAGGCAATGCTCTTTCTGGGATTTCTCTATGACTAAAAGCTTTCTATATAATTCCCATGGCTTTTGAATGGCAGCATTAGCTGTAACTTTAAAAATGCTAGAAAAACAAGAAGTTAATTTAATTCTAGTTGTTACTACTCAGTGTCTGTCAGATAAAAACTTCACAATTCTTTTCTGACTCTGTAARTTGCAGTTTATCAGGAAGCAGAAGTCTGACCCTATTAGAGCCAGCTCTAATAGGCAAAAGAACTTACATGTGTATCCCAGATGACCCTCTGGTGTTGGTAATTGTCCACTGTTGTCTGGATCAATTGTTCTAGTATCCATCTCCCTCTGCACCCTGTCTCTCCATCATATGTGATGAAGGGCATTCATGGTCTGAGGAAAATGTTACTGTCACCTGCCATGCAATCTTYATTTGTTGCTGCCTAGCATAATTTTGCACAATTGTCACATGGTGAAGGACCAAGACCTTGTCCCTGCAAGCTGTGTGAAAGAGTGGAAATRGGCTGCACTCTATCCTTTTATTCACTACTGTTTTACAGCCCAGAGGTTCCTGTTCCTCTGCAGGGGTGTCTGCACTGCATGCTGGTTGCAGGCCTGTGTCTAGACAYGACTCTTCTCTTACCAGCTGTGTGTGTAAGCTGGTGGTCTTAGGTGAGCTTCAGGCAAGCTTCAGGCCATGTGTCTGTCACCCTGTTTTCCTCCTGTTGATATTCTCCACTGACTCCAATGCAATTAAGTCTTGGAAAAGCTTCATATTCTGTTCCCRTCTTCCCTCTGTTAGTGCTGTTACTGTGTGTTGACTGAAGTAGTTTATCTAATGCTGAGAACCACAAGATTGTAGTTAYTAGGTATCTTGAAGTTTGTGCTCTGAGTGAGCTTACAAAGTTCAGTGTCGTTTAATGGATTCAAGGTTTTATTTTTTTTGTTATGATCTGTATGAGGATTTCTGTTTGTCATGGTTACTGTGTGGACAGGTCTAGGTTTTTTCCTGTAGTACCTGATAATTCTGCAGCCATTCTGCAGTCTTATRTTAATAAAAAAGTCAAGAGTTGTGTTATATCTCATCTTAATGTTTATTTACGGACTTGTCAATAAGAATTACCTTCTTGAGATTGTTTTTTTAGTATCTGTAGGAAAGTGAAGCTGTAGTTTTATMATTTTATGACTTCTAGTAATGTATCAAAGATGACATGGTTATTAAAAAGATGGTAGAATTGTTTGGAAATATTGACACAGTGCAGGGCAACTTTGTTAATTCAGAACTTTTGTTATGATAATACTGCTTTGAAATGCTTTATTTTCAATCAGGTAGTGTGTCTTTATTGGTCTGGGTTTATGTTGGATAAACTCTATACTGCCTGTTCCCACAACAGGCATTGTGTGTGTAAGACACAGTAAACACCTTGTCGCAGTTAATTCAGCAGAAATACAGTTGGTTCCCCATGCCTGTTTTGGATCAGTCCTATGCCACTTCACAATTTCTACAGAAATCTGACATAAATGAATGAGCTGAATGGAATTAAGCAACCCCTATTCTCAGTAATTGAAATAATTCAATTTCAAGTTTCTAGCACAGAAGAACAAAACATAWAACTTTGGAATTTTTCCTTTTGTTTGGCAGGCTGGAAGTCTTAACCAGCCACTTTCGAGCGTTTGCAATACCTGAAATGATGTTTAATTATATCTTTGATTGTCCTAGGCATGGATTTCTGGCAAGGTCATGTTTCTCCAACCATCATACTTACCTTCTGGTTTTTCTTTTTAAATATTAATAATTTGTTAGAAGTCTCTGTCACAGAAATAYACAATGATGAAAGAGATATTTGTAACTAATTATTTGAGTGTGTAACTCTATAGTACAAAATACAGAATATAAATTTAATTTTGATTGTAAATCTGGTTTTAATTTTCCTGCTTTCTTTGTGCTTGTGTTTCTTGGTTGGATTAAAAGTCCATGGAGTGGTTATGTGTGACTGGCAACAGAATGTTGATCTTGCATGTTTTTTGCTTTTGAGATGAAACTGTCTAGACAACCAGCTGGTTTCAGATGAGAAAAAATATAAATGGTTTGCAGTATCCATAGCCATGGAGATGCATTCCTGATAGAGTGCACAGTTTACTTTTCACCTGTGTGTCTCTATTGTTTGAAATTTAAACATGCAGCCATGTGACTAACAGAATTTAAAGCAGATCGTTTGCACTGTACATTCTGTCTTGCAATTGCCAGTGATGGGAAAGATGGGTGCTAATGTCTTCACAAACAATTCCATGGGTGAGTGTCTTAAGGAGAAAGGTGTTTTAATGTCTTTGAAATGGGTCTTAGAGCCCTGCCAACTTCAAGCTACAAACCCCAGAGAGTCTGACTCCTGAATTTAAGGGTAATAAACAAATGCATCAGCACAAAGTGTTTTGCAGAACCCACATAGCCCGAATTTCTAAACTCTGGAGGAACATTACATGTTCAAGGGGGGAATGTGGTGGGCAGTTAGGGAAGGCTGTACCTTCCTAGTTACCATACTGGGGAAAGGAAGAGGACAACATGCAGCTGGGATTTTAGGATAAATGGAGGCTGGTCCTCTGAAACCTGGAGCCACACAGGCATATGGCCAAGTGGACTTTATTTGAATAAAGCTATAGGACTCCTCTGTCTCCTTTGTGGACAGTGGCTTTTCGCAGAGTGATTTCTGCACACTAGGGACAGGCTGTTTTAGCATACACCTGAGATGGGGTAACTGAAAGTTCTTACCAGATGCTTTGGGGTGGTTTAAAGTGAAGCAAGGCTGAATGACCAGTGTGTATACACATGGCAGGTTTAATTCAGAAGTTTGGTTACATTGGAAAGGAGGTATGTATCTGCTTTGGTTATTATTTATGGAAGTATAATTATATAAAAGTATGAAAATATTGCTTAGAAAAATATACAAGGAAAAGAAAGAAAGGGTAAGAGTACAGAGGAGAGGAAAGATACCTGTGGATCCAGCACCGAGACTGGATTGTTGCAGTTTCAGTGTCTGTCAATCAAAGTTGCACAGTCTTTATCCCTCAGGGCAGACAAGTCCTCCCCCCAAAAAGATTCAGTGGGTTAATATAKGTTCAGGTAGGAAGGCCCAGGTCCCTCCCCTGGGAGTGGAGTTTTACACTATGAAATACTGTGGATCATGCAGAGTCTGGGAGTGCTTCAGGGGTCTTTGAAGATTGTAGCCCTTTCTAAGACATGACCACTGTTTCTCATGACTGCACAGGTTAAGCTGGTTSTGAATACCTTCAGGCTTATGTATGAGTGTCCCAATACCTYCCCCAGGRGGTAGTTTTACACCTGAGTCTCATMAGGAGAGAACATTGGCATCATAAAAACCATTACCCTACCTTGCAGGATCTGCTTCTTACTAGCCTTTTCCCTTATCTGGCTTAACAAAGAAGATTATTGATAAGCAAAGCTCGATTTGTTGTGGCCAGTCTCTGGTGGGTGAGTGTGAGCTCCTCTGCACCTGGGCTGTTCTTAGGAAGATCATTTGTTTCACCACACACCCCAAAATTCTTCTCCTCCCCTTTGTTTAGGGAGAGAAAATCTGGCCTCAGCAAAGCACCTGTTGCTTTTGCTTATCTGATTTTTCAGTCATTAACCTTTAACATTTCAGTTCTCATGCAGGCTTCAGGTTTCACCTTGCAAGTTTCAGGACTTCTCAGTTTTTGTCTGAAACTGCTTTTGCCTACATGAAGTTTTCTTTCATTTTACTTAGCTGCAAACCCAAACTTAGTGTCTTTTTTCTAGTTACTGGGCAGCTACTGCTTAGTTAGTTTTCCTTGTATAATTGTGTGGTATAACCATATTTCTTTCAGCAGATAGTAGCAGCAAGTAGTTATTATATGTATCATGATGTATTTGTGRCCCTMACAGAATGAATGGTGTTGTGCAGAGGAGCATTGTATGCACAGTGTGATAGCAGAGGCTTTGCAAGTGGGGGCACAGGATGGGAGTGTGGCAGCAGAGGGTGAAAAGAGGGTACTCAAGATGTCCCCCTTACTGGGGACCCCAGTGCTGTAAAAGATCACCAGTGGCTGGTAAAGAAGTGCAGTTTGAGAGCTGGGCAAAAGGAAAAGTGATGAAAGAGCAGGTCTCAAGCAGGTGTAACGCAGGCTGTATATGGTGTACAGTAAATGTGGATGTAGAATGGATGTGCAGATGAGTGTTAACTCAGAGCATGTTAACTCAGCTGGGGGTCCTTGAAGTGGGGAGGAAGAAGTCATTAAATTCATACTCCTTCTGGGACCACCTCTTCCACCCCTGCCACCAGTGTAAACTTCATGGTTCTCCTCAGACAGGAGCTAGGACACTGATGGGTGGCTCGCTGTGACACCCTCCCTCAGCTGAGGCCAACTGTCCCTAGCCTCTGAAAGGTGGCATACAGGGAAGCCTGGCAGCAGGAGGAAAAAACAAGGTACTAGGAAATGTGCAATGACTTTGTGTATTTTTATRAAGACTTTCTGTGGTATATTATTTTCCTCATTATTTTCTCTGCCCATCTGAGCAGTGGCTAACCCACCAAAAGTCCTTCACTGGCAGAGAAAGGATGAATATTACACTGATGGTATATATTTCCTTTTTAAATTATTTCTTTGAGGTATACCTTTTAAAGAGTTGTTTCAGAAAAACTGCAAAACCAGTCTGTAGGTTTTATATGCTATACATTAATGAACTACTCTATTATCTGTATTATACATTCCTAAGGAAATCAGATCTCAGGTAGGGCAGCATATCCATGGATTTGGATGGTCTGGGTGAAAATAATTGGAAAGGAGTGGTGAGTTGGCACTAGATTGAAAAGCTCTTTCAACCACCAGCAGTCCTTAGTGCCATTTCCCAGAAGCTCAGAGCCAGAGACTGTTTACCTGCCCAGCCTTAAAAACATAAGTGTGGATGGTTTATTCTGTTGGCTTCAAATAGCAAATGGGTTGGTACTGAAGCACAGTTCCACCAGTTTGTGGTGGTACTACTTGGTCTTTTTTTAAATATTTATTTAAACTGGAATAGACCAAGATTGTGTTCAGGTCTGTTCCATCTGCACAAGCGTATTTTTATAACCCAGTACTTCCTTTCTGTTTCAATAGAATTCCTGTAAGACTATTGCTGCGTTAGAGTAAATAAACTTGGCAATTCCTTTGGGTTTTTTTAACCCTCAGGAGTAATCAGCAGTTTTAATAGAGGTTTCATCCTAAAATTGTTTGCATACATCTAGCCAGGGGTGGCTTTCTTTGGGTTCTTAAAACTCATGGAGGCACTGCTGATCTTACCCTTCTCATTGCTTCTCCCTTTCTTTTTTTCCCTTATGGCTTCTGAATCAATATATTCTTAGCTTGACAATGAAAGTTACTGTGAGGCTGAAAAGAATTTGTTTTCTGGTGAACAAGAAGAGTGAATTACTTCTCCAAAGGTTATGAAGAGGTATTGTGAATGYTTTCTTAAGCTTGCACATCAGAGATATGTTTGCTTTCTTTCTGGTTCTTCTAGTGCCCCAGAGAGTGGAGATGGTTTGAACAAAAAGGAACGGGTCACCCTAATTGCCTGTTAGTCAGTAGAGTCACTGTTGTCTCACCTGTGAGCCTGTTCTAARAGAACCAGTTATTTTGACAAGAAGGTAAAATTTTGAGAGATTGTCTGATCTGCTGTTAGGTCCAGGGCATTTTCAATCTAGGGATCTGGAGGCTAATAGCTGGCTTTGTTGTGCTCTGACAGGATAGAGAAGGAGAGAGTAAATAGCTGTGGAAGGGTGACTACTTCAGCTGCCACTACAGTTTGTGAAATGACTCTGAAGGTAGGTCAAGTGGGCTCTTCACTCGAGTGGGCTCTTTGGCTCACACGTCATCTCAGAACTGATCCTTGCAAGTTCAGTGATACCATAAAGGCTGAGGGGCAGTGCCTGCTAGGTGAATACAATTATGTTACAATTAGTGGTACTATGGGTACTATTCTGCACRTTAAAAAGTGATTAGGGTGCTCCTTTCTTTATCAGGAACTTCCATGATAAAGTGATGTGGGCCCATCATTAAGTGATGGAAATAGAAATGTATTTATTTAATGAACTAGGGACAATTCCTTTTCCCATGGATTGATGGGAGAGTAGTAGTGTGTGCTTGTAATATATAGTACAAATATGATACACTGAAAATGTAAATTTTCTAAAAATTATTTTGTATGAGTAACCAACTTCTGTGTTTGCAAACTGCTGAGTGCTTTATTTCACAACCAAGAAATCTTTGCATGCATTTAAATGTAATCTAAAGAGGAAGAGAAATATAAAGCYATAGCAACCAGAGAGATTTTGAGAAATTAATCTGAAGTGAGCCACATAGTTATCATTAAAGATTTTAGAGCTGTTGAAAGCAATGTATAAGTAAGTCTTTTTCCAGTCAATACAGATTTTTTTTTTTAAATTTTGAAACTAGAGAAGCAGATTTTCTACTGCTCAGTTCTGTAGTTATTGTGGTCTGTTTTTCAAGGCCAGAATTCTGTAATTTCTGATGGGGGAATTGGATTTACTTCTGCTTAGCAGTTTGGTGTAATGAAGGCTTAAAAAAAAAACTTACAGATAAGGAAGTTCAGATATTGGTCACTAAAATAAAGTAAAATTTGAAGGAAAGTGTATGTGGGCAAGGTGAATAAATGCTACTTTTTAGCATGTATCTGACAACATACATACGGCACATGGTGGGTGAGAGATCGTAGGMAGCAGCATGGGCTGTGATGGTTTGTGGTTAGCTCCCACTGCTGACTACATCAGTGAATCTTGATTCATCTGATTTATACGTATGACTTGTTTTAAATTAAACAGTACTTGGCATTAGGAAGCATTTCTTTACTGAGAGGGTGGTCGAATGCTGGAACAGGCTTCCTAGAGAGGTTGATGCCCCAGTATTTTAAGAGGCATTTAGACAATGCCCTCAATAACATACTTTAACTTTTGGTCAGCCCTGAAGTGGTTGGACTATTAGACTGCACGATCATTGTAGCTTCCCTAAAAAACTTCCTGAGCACTGGACTGTTACTTTGATGAATTTTTATGGAGTTTATGAAACTATGTGAACAAAGTGATTCTGTGAGGCATAGCTAAATAYGTTTTAACTTTATCTTATTTTCTGATCACTTTCTTTCCCACCCTTGGGAAATTTCTCTCAGTATACAGAAAAAAAATTATCCCAGCATTTCCAGTGTTATTGCCATGGCTCCTATTAAATTTTTTTCCCTTAGACATCTATGYTGTTGCAACTGTATTTGAAGGTCCACACCAGAATGGGCAGGTGCAGAATGAATTCCTTCAATATCTGTGCTGGCAGAACAATGCCTTCTGCACAGATGTTCCTAGACTTTCTTAATATAGGTGTTTGATGTGCATGTTTCTCAAGGAAAAAAGTTTTGGTTTTTTTCCCCTCCTCCCTCATAATCAAAATAAAAAAGAATTTCCTTTTCTTTATCTGCATTCTTTATCTGACGTCCTCCTTTCCTAGAAAGGCATAGAAAAAAGTATACTCACCATGCTCAGTTAAAATATGAGTCTTTTTCTCTTGATACTTTGATTAGGAGAAAGAAAAAGAAGTTTCAGATATTTCTGGTTTTGGAGTTTGTGAGCCTTCCTGAGWCAGAACATTTAACTACCAAAGAGAATGTTTTTCTCAGGAAGAAGGGAAAAAATACACTCCATATTGCTCAGTATGTGTGGAAAGTGCCATTAAAAATTAAGAGTACAAAGGCCACCTAAAGTTCTAGAAATACATTGTCTACTTTCTGTTTTGTGTTATTATTTCTTGTAGTTGTGGATTKTCCTATGTGTACGTGTTTTGTAGTTTTCTTATATTTAAAGGAGTACTTTGATTATTATCCTCCTGAAATGAAAATGAACAAATGAAATTGAGCAGTATATTGAAGTGTTAGGTGGTTTAGTGGCCAAATCAGACTTCTTTTTTTTTTTTTCCTGTTGTCACCTTTTCTTTAACGTTCTTTTGGAAATTGGCTGCATTGCTTGAACAGCTTGCAAAGGTCTTATGTTACTATTTTGGTTGGCTGTTTATGATTTGGACAAACAGGCATGCTGCAGACTTTACTGAAGACATTGTTTATTTGTAGGAAAGTGTGTGAAGGGTTGAATTGAGGGTGTTGGAAGTTGTACTAGTTCAAAACCATGAGTTCACTGCATGAACTGATCTGAATTAGTGTTAAACTTGTGTGTCTCCACCCTTGCAATCCTTTTTGGGATACTGTTTCTGCAGAAATGTTCTTAACACATTAAAGATTCTTTATCTTTTGATTCTTCAAGAACCTATAAATTCTCATTTACAGATTCTTACCTTCTTTTTGTGCTGTTCCCATGGTGGCTGCTTTTTGCAGCTGTGGGAAGTACCAGGGTAGACAAAACTTTACAATACCWGGCCTCTCTTTATGTAATAGAGGGGAACAAAACTTAAAAACTACAAGAAGAGTAGGAAATATCTAAAGAACTCGAAGCACCTTATCTCAGAATAAGCATGACTAAAAATTCYTTAATCCTAATCTAAAGTGACAAGCACTAAAATACCAATTGTAAGGTCAGTGTATAGTCATCATGCAGAGGAATGAAAATGTTTGGAATTCTCATGGTGAGTATGRGAGGCCTGTTCCAAAGTCTAATGTRCTATTTCTTTAACATAAGTCTAATTTTGAGGTTTTATTGCAMTTCATTTKGGGATAATYCAATTCTAGTTATYAGGAATTAATGGTGAATCTAGGTAYGTATAATTAAGGAGRAACAGGAGGCAATTTCCATTTTGGCAATTCCAATATTGCAGGACTTGCTGTACTGTCTTTTAAAGCATTTTGTAGTGATTGCTGTCACCTACTGACTTGGGTTCACTGATTTTCCTGGGTTTCTTAATACTTTCAATTTATATTTGCATGATTTTCATTAAGGTAGAACACAGTTTCACTGAGTATAATTGTATGCATAAAAATTACACTTCTGAATGGACCACAGAAGTTCAGAAGAATTAGTATGTGCAGAATTCAGGTGTGTTCACAATTGCTAATCTTAAACCTACTTTGGCTATATTAAATAAAATAGATCTGTCCAATGTTCTTTTCAAGGTTTTGGTTTGTTTGGTGGGTTGGTTTTTTTGTTTGTTTGTTTGTTTGTTTTCTTCACATTGCTTGTTCTGAAGTGTGAACTTGGCAATACCTAAATTTGGAATACGGTATCTTCTCACTGCTGAGGTCTTAATTGGACCACTTAGAACACTTGTATTAACAAAATTTTAAGACACTTTTCAGCACTGTTCAGTAGCATAAAAATAATGTGATTTAGATCTGAATGAGAGTAGTTAATGGTGACCCTTTAAGAGGGTCTACTAGTTATTAAAAATAACCAGCTATTAGGGATGTAAACTGGTTATTTAATCCTTCCTTTTACTTTGGGGTAGGATCAAAGACCTTGTTAGAAATTGTAGCTATCTGACGTGTTCTTGAAGACAATGGAGATTTCACATCATGTCTCCCACCTGTAACAGTGAAAGATGGTAAAACAATGGAATAAAGTTCAACTTCTGTGCCTGTGGTGCAGAAGATTCAATTCATGGTTAAACCTGATCCTACTTGCTCTGTCTACTCCGAGGTCAGCTGCAATTTCTAGCAGCATTTCCATCATAGATACATGTATACACTTGCCATTATTTCTGCTTTCACTGAACTCCAGTGGCTCCATGTCTGTCTTAGATTGCAAGAAACTGGAGTGTCCAAAGCATTACTGCTTGAATTGAGTGTTTATCAGTGTTATGAAGACCAGACAATTAGTCTAAGGTGGTATTTTTGTTTGTATTTCTCAGTATGCTTTTTTCCCAAAGGTACAAGATTCCTGACTTGCATTCCATTTGTGGTCAGCTGTGATGTCTGGGACTGTTTCTGACATAACTGCTGTATATCCAGCTCCATGTAGCTACACTGCATTTTTGCTGTTAAGTTTAATACCTTCCAAAGTTTCTCAGCTCTTTCTTGTTCTTTTTCAATGGCATCCTGTTTTCAGAACATTTTTCTGGTCTGTCAAGACAATTTAAAAAAWTTATTTATTTTAATTTTTTTTGAATGATGACATGTTGGTAACTATTCTGAGAATGGTTTCTGGTCAGTCYTSATTCTTTAGAATTGTTAATTTAAGTCCATTCATCTGTGTATGATTCTCAGCTGGCTGAAGTGTGGTTATGATATTGGGACGGCATTCCATAACAAAATTAATATTTATTCCTAAGTGTGTCCTATGGATGGATTAATTCTCTTTACCTAACTTGTCCATGATAGATTTTTAGAGGTTACTTCCTGATGGCTCTGAAATCTCATAGCCAGTCTTTTTAAGTAAAGTCTAAGGTTTTGGGTTCAACTGGCAAGTTAATATCTGGTAGACCTTTGTGATTTAAWGGTATTTCTCTTCCTGATGCCTGTTACATGCATATATAATGTACATGTGGTTGGTTTTTGATTCATGATATTGAAGTATATGAGCCTCAGTTTGCTCAGATCCAAAATGGATAATAAAATGAAATGTGAGCTGACCTCAGTGCTAGTGCTAACTAAGTCTTGTGTCTTAGGAGGGGAGAAGACCAATCTGACTCTTGATTAAAAATGTTAAAAACGTATATGCATTGGTACCTGATTTGCATCTTTCACAATATTTTTAGTACCTAAGATTATTTTTATCTCTTCTTTTTTTTTTATAGAAATCTTTTGGACAGAGATACATTTTCTAAATCTGATCCAAGTGAGTATATAGTGTTTTGTTGTTTCTTCTTGTTACATATTCTAAATGTGCAAACACTGGAATACAATTAGATGGGTGATTTTCTTCAGTGTTGGTTAGGTTGACATTGTCTTTGTGACAATTACTTAGAATAATTAAGTTACACTTATGTTATGAGAACTGGAATTTTAAAGACTGTTTTTAATACTGCTTTCCTGAACTAAAGAGTCCCTTATTTAGTATTTAACCTAAATTTTCCTAAAATTAATAGATTCTTGAAAGTTGGGTTGTTGTTTCTTTTTAGTATCTGTTGTTTTAGATCTCTTTCAAAGCCATTAGGCAAAATACTAAATAAATTATAGGTATTTCTTGCTGCTAGTATATACTGTCCAATAATTTTAGAGTCAAATGCTGAAAAATATAATGAAGTTAATCACTGAGAAACATTGTGTTTCTTGATCAGAAATGGTATGGTGGTTTTTGAATTAATCTTTTCAGAATTATAAGCTAGTGACACTCGCTTTCCTTATTAGCTATATTATGACTGGATCCCCCAAAACTCTCATATCTATGAATTTATGATGGGACTTTTGAATTAAAATCCATTACTATCCTCGTGTATTGGATGCTTTATGAAAACTTTAATCAAGGAACCRAGATCACAGAAAATTTCCTTTCCTTTCTGATAATATTACTCAAAGGAGTTTTGTACTGTTAATAGACTGGTCCTTAGGTTGTAGGATCATCTTGTCTCCCCTGCAACTCTCCGTTTGCTTTTATCCATGAATTCAGTTTCTTTCTTTCAGCCTGGGCTTTTCTTCCTTAGGACACCACATACTGTGCTTACTGGCATTGGAAATAACCCAAGACACATATGCTTGTATCAAGTCCCTGGACATGCAACCATGTCCTGATATTTGAATACTGATTCATGTAGTAGGATGAAATACAGTTTTGTTAGAGTGCATGTTTCAATTCTGCATCAAAACTTTCTTGAGAGACATCCCAAAATACACTTTTAAGGGAAAAGCTGCTTCCTGAGGAAAAGTTACAAGATGTTAGCAGTACCTTTGATGTTTCTAACCTGTAAAGCTTTTTGGTTTTTTTAAAACAAAACAACTCCAGGAAACATAGGTAATACCATGCCTCTGGTGTAGGGAGATCACACAGAAACAGAACTGAGTGCTTTGCATGTTAATAAAAAATTTAGTTGGCTAAAAAAATAGTAAAAATTAATTGGGGGTTGGATTGCATGGTCTTCAAAGGTACCTATTCCGTGATTCTGTTAAAAAAGACCCTCTTTTAACTGTTAAAAAAGTTAAATTGTTTTGAAGAATGCTCAGTGACCTATTGCCCATAATGAATTCAGAGATCTCTCTTATTGGCAAAAGTGATATGGTGTCTATAGTTCTTAAGCTCAAATATTATTAAGGACAAGTGCTTCACGTTTTTATTGGATAGGGCACTGTGCAAGGCATAAATTGCAGGGTTTGAGTGGCAGGGGAGTGCAGTGTAAGCTGTGTGGGAGAAGGCCATGAACCACCCTGTGACAGTCACAGCTGGTTGCAGTCAGCTCTGAAAAGTGAGGAGCACTTGCCTGCCAGAACTTCTGCCTGCCAGGAGAGCACACAGTGCCCAGCTCAAACATATCACAGTAAAAATGTGTCAGCAGTTGTGGGCTAGAGACAGAGCTGCTGAGGATRCTGCCAGAGCCACATGTGTGCAGATACACTGCTGGAGATGCTCCACACAAAAGGCAGTACCTCCAAAGGCTCTCTAGCCTGTGCACAGCTCAGGAATGTGCAGGTGGGTAAACCAAAGTGACCCTGGCTGCTGGGTGTCCTCTTCTGGGAAAAACATGGAAACAAAGGGGCAGAAAATCTAAAGAAATCTTAGTATCTATTTTAAAATCTTTCTGAGAAGTGAACTGGTGGTATTTTTTAATGGATTCAGAGTATATGGAAATATTTTATAAGTATCATAAACYTGCTTATCAATTTGCAACACACTRCTTTTTCAGYTAATGTAAATAGCTTATTYAAAGMTCTCAAATTAGTGATGCACTTTAGRGGTCTGGTCTCCAGTTGTGAGCACCCAGTTATGCTGCCTGTCTGTCACAGCTTAGCAGTATAAAACCATGGAGTATAGTAMTACATCCTTGGTGAAGAGAGGAGGGAGCAACTGTTGACTGTGGAAGTACTCATACTGTATTTACACTCTAGAAATCACTTGTCAGAGCCACTTTGATTTTGGGTCCTCTTCAAACAGTGTACATCCAGTTTTAGTACTCTGCAGGTTTTTTTAATAGCCAGTTTAGTTTGTTTGCTTGTACTGTCCTTTAATTGGGCACAAAGATATGGCCCTACTCTGAAAGAGGTGAGTAGTATCAAAAGTTCTTCTCTATTTGGAAGTACAGCAGGACAACTTYCCTCCATGTCTGTTCACTTGGACAAAGGCCATTCTTAGGCTACTCTGTATACAGTTTATAAGTTTGTTCTGTAGCTAAAAAGGTGCCAAAATCGGCATCCTGTCACTGTCACAAGATCCACTTTACAGCCACTGAATTTGCAGCCATTACATCTCATACAAGATAGAACCATGTAGAGTCATTCTAGATGCTGAGGTCTCATGCCTTTTCACTAGGCCGGTTCCAATATTCTTTCCATACTCCAGTGCATTTATCTAAGGATCATACTGGCAATGAAAATCCAGTTTTATCTTCCYGGTCTTTTTCTCAGAGGGACACACATGAATGTRGCTGACTTCCATRTCAATAKAAATCGCCTTCTCCTGAAATTATGAAGGAATTTGTGATTTTCCTGGTTCTCTTAGGAGATAGGCTTGGCCTTTTTGTGATACTGTAATTGCTACTCTGTATTCCAATTCTGACCACTTCCYTGCCATCTAGAATATTCATGCCAAGGGGAATCTGTCACTTTGTCTCCCCAGAGGCAAGTGACAGAAATAACTGTAGAGATTGTAGATATAGATGGGACAGGCTTAGATAGCCATTGTTCATGAAATATTTTAAAGAATACTGAAGCCTCTTACTGACAGTGCTTTCTGCTCAGTGGAGTCAGATCAAGTCATATATACTGATTGACTGTAGCATTTGGAGCATTCTGCTCTCCCAGTTTGGAGACCATTTTTTCTAGAGATATTTTTTAAAAATTTCTGGGGTTTGTTGGTTTGGGTTTTTTTCCTTGTAGAAAGCTGAGCTAAAGCAGTGGTTCCCTGATGAAGCAGGGCTAAGACCTGCTGAGGAGATAYAGATTAATGATTTTGGCATGTTTCTTCAGTCTAATGATGGGCAGAATTGTTCTCTTCCCATGCTCTGACAGCTCAAGCAGAGCCCTGCAGAACTGTCTGACAGCAGCACAGTTGGATGGAATGTCCTCTGGTGGAACCCTGTGGCTCCTGAGTACTGATCACCWAAAGAGTCCAGAATGAACAACTGAAGACATAAAAACTCTTCCTTGGGGAATTTCCCCATAAAGAATAGCAGCAGGAAGAATCTCTTGGTAGTTGGGACAAAGGGTGTCCTTAGGGCACYTCTGCCTGGAAGGTATGAAAGCTGGTTAGTGAAGAGTGTTGAGGAGCCCTGCTAGAACTGGTACCATGAAAAGGTTTAGATAGTACAGGGAAAAGGTCAGTTTCTTTTGTGGGTAAGTCTGCCTTGAAATGGAATAGGTGTGTTGTTGTGTTTGGGAAAACTGAGATGTAACAGAAGTTGCCAGATTAAAGGATAAGCGTTGAAAGGGAAAGGACCAGAGCAGGCAAGGGAGRCCCAGTCTATCTGGGAAAATAGGGAGGTGCAGGCTATAATAATTTATAATATTTTGGGAACTGTACCTACAACAGAGTAATAAGTGKTGACATTTCCACCTTCTTCTTCATTGCAAGATTAAATTAAATTGAATATGTATGACATTGTGGTATCAATGTCCAGAGATAAAAATTACTAAATATTCCAGACTATAAATGTAGCTGTGTCTTCTCTTGGAAGAACTCATACAGCAAAGCCTTCCAAAAGGTTTTCTCAGTTGCTCTTAATCAGTGTGCTGCTGTGAACTTTCTCATTGCTCCCTCAGTTTTTGATATTATGGGAGAAAAACTATTTTTTCAGCTCTGTCTTAGGATGTGGTTGCATGATATGATACCTTTTGAAATACTATTTATCCCCCTTTATTCCTCCTTCTCCCTCATGCTGTTAACTGTTTTCTGCTAATAAAGTGGGTTGCTTCATGGAGCCTTTTATCTCTGGTTTGAGCATTTCAAGTGCTTTAGATCAACTTTACTCATTTATCTGCATTTCTCCAGCTGGATATAAATTTGACRAAGTTTTTGAGTGATTATTGCAATTAGTGTATCAGGATCTTCACAAAACTCTCTCCAAGAGCCATTTGAGATAGTGAATCTTAACATTGCTGGAGACCAGTATCATAGTTGGTTTCCAAAAATTCATGGGATGTATTTTAGAAGAAAGAGATAAGAATTTAAAAAATTGTTCTAAATTTACAAAGCATTTATCAGAAAGACTGGAATATATGTCTTTCCTGTAGCTTTCATTAGGKCTGATTTTGTTTTAAAATGTCAGTTTGAGGATGCACACATGCACGTATCCCTGTCAGACTTGCACCTTTCACTTACAATAAAATGTTGTATGAGATGATTGCTTATTAGTCTATATTTTTATTGTATTTAAAATATTGGCCTCATCTACAGCCTAGAGGGGAAGAACTTACTGCAGTCTACAGCTTGCATTGCTCTCTTATCTGTGGTGACCAGTGACAAGACCCAAGGGAGTGGCCAGAAGTTGTGTCGGGGGAGGTTTAGRTTTGTTATTAGGAAAAAGGTTTTACCCCAGAGGGTGGTTGGGCACTGGAACAGGCTCCCCAGGGCAGTGGTCACAGCACCAGCCTGACAGAGTTCCAGAAATGTTTGGACAGTGCTTTCAGGCACAAGGTGTGACTCTTTGGATGTCCTGTGCCGGGCCAGGAGTTGGACTTTGATGATCCTGATGGATTCCTTCTAGCTGGGTCCCTTCCAACTCAGGATATCCTATGATTCTACAATTCTGGATGGGTAGTCAGAAGTTCAGAAACCTACAGAACTTTCTTTAGCTGATTTCATAGTTTCTACTTCATTCTGTTTTCTCACATTTTCCCATTTTGCTTCATTTCCCATGTAATACATTCCAGCAGCCTGTCCCAGAGTGTGTTGTGAAAATAGGCTTTTTTGGTTTGGATTCACTCTACTGTAAACAGTAACCAAAGGTAGGCACATGATTGACTGACAAGGGTTTATTTAGAGCAAATGGAGAAAGACAGACATCTCCTAAAAGTATTTTGAAGTTTTTTTTGTAAAAGCTTTTTTTCATCTACAAGACATCTTACTTAAAAAGTGAAAGTGCTAACTTTTAGCTTCTATGTGAGCTAAAATATTGAAATTGCTTTTTTCTGTTCCTCCTCTTACTTGCTACTGCCTAAGGGGATTTTTTTTTTTGGTGTGGAGCAAATGCATTTCAAGTAAGAAGAAAATGTAGTTAGAAGGTTAACTTCATTTCTGCTTTACTCCGTTGATGATTCTGACTTCACTGAGAACAAAATCATACCTCTGCCTTTGTTCAAGGCTGCAACCTAAAATAGTATTATTTTTACCTTCTTTTGAAAACTAATGATTGGTACACGATAAGAATTTGTTGAGGAAAAAAAATTGAAATATCTGTATTTCTGTTGTTTAGAAAGGGTTTGAAGAGGAATTTCAAGTAAAATTGCTTTATCGTAGTTACCTGCWACTAGTTCAAGGCTGTAGAAAATAAGGTTTATAGTGCTTTTTCAGTGCAAAYGATCTTAAAATAGTGTTTTAAAAGACCTGATTATAATCACTACACCCCTGTCACCAGTCCTTGTGAGGAAAGCTGCAGCTTAATCTGTAGTGAGTGCTGTACTGGAAATAGAGATCTGAGTGACACCTGTGGGATGGTTCTGCTTGGTCTTTCAAAATCAGGTTAGGTCAACAAAGTTAATTGATTCCAGTTTTTATCAGGCTTTAGTTTAAAAAATAAAGTATGCATTGTGAGATGCTGAAGTATATATAAATAATTTGGAGTAAAATTGAGGAAGAAAACCTGAGACGCCTGTTTTGTTTTTTTTTTCTGGTTCTGTTTCCCCTTGTTTTTTGTTTTGTTTTTTTTTTTTTTTTTACTTTAATTTTATTCTCCCTTGAAGGAAGCATATTTTAGGGTAATTGTGCATTAGATTACCAAGAATAGCTTGACCACCCACATCTAAAGAAGACCTGCCTTTATCCAATTTTGCCTTTGAAGATTCTAAGTACTTTCCTGGAGGTCAGGCATAAGTACTACCTCCCATTTTAGAAGCACTCCATTTATTAGCTGATTCTGCAACAAGTACACCATGTGGTCACCAATCTGGTTAGGCTTGCTGACAGTTGAGGGAAAACATTCCTATTTGATTGCCCTAGTTAMTAAGTGCCACAGCACAAGAGATTACAAAATTAGTTCACTTAATTTAAGAATATGTTGAAGTTTGAAAATAACTGAACTTTTTTTTTTTTTTTTGTTCTTTTCACAGTCTGTGTTTTGTACACACAAGCAATTGGAAACAAAGAATGGAGAGAGGTAAGATGCGTATTCATTGATGTAGAAACCTTTTGGGTATATTTAAGGCTGGTAATTTGTCCTAGCAGAAGAGGGCACATCATAACCTCTTGAATGCCATGCTAGGCTTATGGGGGTCTTGTGTRCTAGCAAACACTTAAAATATAGTCACATTGATCTCAGTTTCCATATCTGTATCACACATTTCCATCARAAATGAAAACAAAATAGAGGAAATACATGAGATTCCCATTTTACAGTCTCCCTCAGAGAAAYTGAACCTGACTCAGCTGTCAATTTGSATAAGGTTTGTGGCTCTCAGRAGAGGAAKACATTCAAACAGGACTGAGCTGTGGTGATGGTCAGTGTCAGCAAARCTAGTTAAGTAGTAGTTTGGTAAAGATCTACCTTTGCTGTGTAGTGTTTCAGAGAAGTTAGATGCTGCTGAATAGAGTGTACACTATTGCAGGCAGCAAGGGAGGGAGGATATTATGCATAGGTTGGACTTCATCTTCTTATCTGTGAGTGTGAACACTCTGGAGAGATGCATCTTAAGAAACTAAATCAGGTACCTCAGAATTGGATACTGACAGCAGATCAACATTTACAGCCTGGAAATCTGTCCCATTACTTAGTTATCTAATTGTTCTCYTGTAATGTTAATCTTTGAAAGAACTAACAGTGTTGTGGGAAGGATGGTCATCTTTCTGCTGATAAAATACACTATTTACCTGCCTTCAGAGAGGATGGGTGGAACTGTTCTTCACTACAGGTGCATTACTCTGTGGCCATGGACTTAGAATAGAGCCAAGAGTGGGATGTACTATCTTCCTGTTTTTCCCTGTAAAAGAGAGGAGGTCTGATGTTGTTGTTTACAGAACTGATATTTTATGTGATAGAAAACAGACCTTTTCTCTCATATTTGGTGTCCTTGCCAATTGGCCAGAGAATTGTATCTTCTGCTTTGCTGAAACATGGTGAATRTGACTTTCAGTCTTGTCAAGAAGAGAGAATTGAATTTGTCTCATGCTTGAGGAAAAGCTCATATAACTCTGCAATACATGAAAGAGTGTGCCTATTTAATTTGTAGTTTTAGCTAAATTGCTGCTCTGTGTTGTTCTTAAGTGGGTGCATCCTCTCAGTATACTGACTGGATCACATTCCTCTGATGATTTGTGTGAAGAAATGTCAGTTTAGGGAGTCATAATGGGAATTCCCTAGTCATAGTTAAATTAGGAGATGTAGTGGACATCCACAGGGTTCTAAATGTCTGGATAGCAAACTGTGAAAACAGCAGATTCTTAGGTCATACAGCTGCCTAGGTGGTTTGGTACTGTTTGGTTGTCATCACTCAGGCATTTGGGTTGTCTTCTGGTCCAGGGTTAAGATAATTTTGTCAACATTTTGGCTTTTATTAGTGACTARGGTTCATATGTAACTTTGTGTAATTTTCATACTTCTCTTGTGTAGCTGTTAAAACAAGTACTTACAATTTTGAATATTATAATTGCCYTGATGGTAGGATTATAATATAATCTTACCTAGAAGTACATAAAATTAAAGAGGAAGTCTAGGAACTACAGGTGTTAAAACAGGTTTTGGACATTGCAGATCCGAGTTTTTTGTTTTAAATCATAATTGTCTGTCAGGAGGTTAAGGTATAAATATTTGCAACTCAGTTTTCTGTTTACAGTTAGTGGAAAAAAAATAACATCCCAAAGGCAGTTCAGCAGGCCTGATTTAGATGTCTGCATTAGATCAGATGAATCATGCTATATAAATGCCTCCAAGAGATGACCAAAAGCCTAAACTTTTGACTTAAGTCAGTTGTAGAGTTCAGCAAGTAGAATCCATTCCTWGTATCTGTTACAACAATCAAAATTTAAAGGTTGGCATTGTGGAGGGGCTTAATCAGGATTGTGTTTTATATGTTCTGGTGTATTATATTTATACCAGCAGTGAGAAAAAGGTGGTAGGTAGAATAATAGTCCCTTTAAATAGTTACATTGATTCTGTTACTCTCCCAAATRGTGTTTCTGAAGGTTTTTGCATCTTGGCCATGTTGAAATTTCAGCTTTACTGAATTGTTAGTGGGGAAAGAGGCCATGTGGAGAACTAATTAATCAGTAGCTATGTTATTAGTCATAAGTGACTGGATTATAGAAGTACTCTCTTCTGCTTAAAAAGACTACAGGTAACTGGGAAAACAGAGTTCAAAAGATGCTTAATTTAACTGAAAAATATAGACTAATGATTTTTAGAGTACAGCATTTTAATGTCACAAGTAAGGTAAATTCTATCAGTAATTTGTCAGTTAAGTAATTAGTTATAGTAATTTAATCATAGCACCATTTAAGTTGGAAAAGGCCTTTAAGATCATTGAGTCCAAACATAYGTGAAGGAATCATTTGTGTAGCTCATGTAAAAAAAAAGTAAGCAGACAAAAAAACCTGAACCTTCAAGTAAAATCCAAAACAGTAATTTATAATAATTTCAAGAGAATTTAGTAGTGCCACTGAATTCAGTCTCTTGAGTTTTATAACAATCTGAGTATAATTGGTGAGGGATARAGGTGACAGTGTAATGGGCATTCAGTGAGGCCTTTTCTGGTCTCAGTGTGATTTGATCATCAGCACATTGCATATTTATCTTTGGTTACTTTGATACACTTCTCTAATGCATTGTAAATCAAGTCAGACAGATTTCCCAAGGGTAACACGRTGGTAGTGTAAAATGAAATATTGTTTATTGGAAAAAATGCAAAATTGAAGAGATGAAAAGTACTTAAAAATTTATGATGTTTTTTTATTTTTAAAAATTAAAACTGATGCTTAGCTGCCATTTTACAACTTTTTTTTCTTTTGAAGTAGCTTCTTTGGATTCATACATAATTCTATTTCTAATGGAGCTATAAAATTTAAACCCATGATATATGAAATATGACAATCATGGAATAATTTAAGAGAAAGAAATCTGTGTGTTATCTAGCCTCCTAGTCATCTGCTGTCTCTGGTTCATCCTCCTGATCCATGAAAAGCCATCTCCAAAGTCAAGCCAGGTTGCTCTGAGCCTTCCCCAGCTATGGTTTGAATTTTTTTTAAATTGAAATATTTTCAGCTTGAGGGGCTGAGGCACCTCCTATAAACATGAAGAAGGAAAAGGCATTTTGCCAGAAGATGAGAGAGAGGAGTGATGAAGAGAGCTGAACTGAGGTGATACAGGAGATGGGCAGTGCAAAAATGATACATTTGCAATGGAGGGACTGTGTTCCTGAAATAAACAATACATGCCAGCTTGTGCTTGCTGTTGTGTTTGGTTGGGGGTTTTTTCTTGGTGCACTTTTTTTTCAGGAAACAGTGGATTTTTTTTTACTGATTCAAACTGTTGTGGGTTTTTACTGGCTTTGGGAGCTGATGTTGATGAAGTCATACAATACAAGATATGTTCCATTCTGTATTGAGATTTGAGGTCTGCTGCCACTCTGTCTTCATCCACAGGTGGCTGATCTGTTCAACGCAGTCATTTTCTTTCATGGCATCTGTTTAAGAGAAGTTTTTACAGGCTGTCATATATCTCACATATGCCTGGTCTTGGCAGTCTAATTGCACTTCCTGATAGCATGTGGCTTAAACCTACACTTTTCTTTTACAGTTTGGAAGAACGGAAGTAATTGATAATACTTTAAATCCAGATTTTGTAAGAAAATTTATAATGGACTACTTCTTTGAAGAGAGAGAGAATCTGCGGTTTGATTTGTAAGTTAACAACTTTGACTTGAATATTGCAGCCTCTGTAAGCATGTAAAGTTTTGTCCAGCATAAAATTAACTTAAGTGAGATGGTATCTATTGACACAGGGTAAATTAATGTAATAAACATGATTGATTTCACATTACTTCCTCAGAAATAAATGTGTAACATAGTAATGACTGAGTTTTAAGAAATTGGCAGATGTTAACTAGTACAAACTAGTACAAAGTACAATTATGCTTACAGTATTACTTTCAGAAAATAGGAAAGGTAAAGATGTCAAAACATTRAAATAYTCTTGCAGCATAGCCASCAAAACAGGTGCAGATATMCTGTCTTGAAATAAAATACTGTACAAGTTGTACAGAGCCAAAATTCTCTATACTATGCATCTAAATATACTAAATTTTAAGATTTTAAAACAACAGCAGTTGTTCTAGAAGTAGATGGCTTTTGACATTATTCCAGATGTGCTCACTTCATTCACTGGTGGAATTGTTTTGACTTTCACTTTATTCTTTGGAAAATAGAATTGAGGGTCCAGTCACCATTGGACGTTGTCTCTTACATTTCAGTCATTTCTGATTATTTCAGTCTTTCTATAATCAAGGTTGTTTTTTTTTAATTTTCATCCTCTTTTTTTATTAGCAGTTCTTTCTTAACCTTGCCCTAGGAGAGAGTATGAATAACCCTTATAGATACTTAAGTTTTTGCTGCAGTTTTGCATCACACTATACATTGTGGCCACAAATTTTCTTTGTGTGTCTTTTTCAGTTGAAGAACTCTTTTCCTATTTCTATTCACTTCCTTTGTAAGATGTACTAGACCACCTATTTCAAGGAATGAAAGGAAATACTCAAAGCCAGGAAGATTACAGGGTGCTTTGAGGTGACTAGGTACAAATTCTTCAACTTTCACAATAGAAGTCTCATGCAGACTTTATTTGTAGTTTTAAAGGTTGGGTCTAATGTCATTCAGTCTGTGGAGTATAACTATTGTGGGTTATTTAAAGTAAGTTTYAAGTCAAAACTAAGCAATTTGTGAAATAAAGGATTCTCCAAATATAAAGCATTGCTGAAACAGCCACACAGTGGGGGCTGTGTGGAAATCTGTATCTGTTTGCCTCCTGTTTTTCATAGGATGCATGTAGGTTATGGGGAGGGTGCAATGCAATAGAAATGAAAAATTACAGGAGTGAACTGAAAAAGAGAAAGCCCAGCTCAGTCTACAGAAAGAAAGGGGAGTCTGTAAAGACCTTCTGGATAAGTGCTATCTGGAAAGGACTTGGACAAGGAAGGGAAAACACMGTCTCCTGTTTAATTCTCTGCGTAGTCAGAGCAAGGGATTCCTGTTTATGAAAAGCTGTAAATATCACACATTGTCTGTATTTATCAGAAAGACCTGACTGCTTTCTGCTGCTGTCCTGGGCTACCTGRACTCAAGTCTGTTCTGAACTCAAAGCTGAATAGCTGTTGCTGTATACCTTTGCCTTCAAGTGACCATGTAGCCATACTGTGTAAATGTACAGTAAAGCCCTATAACAATGACAGATGAAAAATGAAATAGCTTAGAACTCTGAGTTCTGTTAGAAATGTGGATCTCATATAGCCACTCGTGGATTAAATCCCAATTCTGAAACTTTGTTTCCAAAGTTTCCTGTATTCAGTTCCTTGGCAAAATTGTGCACTACTGTTGGCCAAAGTATTTTCCAAAGAAATTCCTTATATGATTCATATATTTTGCAGGGAAAAAACATCAAGCAGCAAGTATATATCTAATATTTGGTGCTTAAATAAATGATCATGATCCCACCCCCTAAAATGTACAGCCACCAATATCTCAGGCCCCTTTCTGCTCACAGCTGGTACTTAGTAACTGATTTTGCCAGTGAAGTTGTTCTTTGTTTTACTCTGTAGCTATACCTCAGGTCAAATGATAAGTTGTGGTTTTCTGTTCAATTTCACCAGTTTGCTTTTAATTGCAGGTTTCAACTTGTGCTAATGGCATTTATAGGAATTTCTTTTCTTTATAAATATGTTTCTTAAGCTTTGGCTGTGCTGCCCCACATCCAGCTGTGTTATGGCATTCCTGTCATCCTGACTGGTGATCTGGTCCATGGTGCATCCCAGCAACCAGCTGTGGCAGCACAGCCAAAGGGATGGCATTCCATGYAGTGGGGACAGAAACATGCAGGGCAGCCTGAGATGGGCAGTACCATAACAGATAAAAACATCTTCAGTTTAGTTACTGGTATTGAATCTGAATGGATTAGTTGATAAAAATATTACTTGGATTATCTGATAAAGATGGAAGACTATTAAAGTACAGAGATTAGCAATCCTGCATGAACTTACATTATATTTTTCAATGTCTTTTAAATTCAGAGAGTAACTTTTTTTTAGGTCTCGACTTGATTATGGAAGGGAAACTATGACATTTTCTACCTGGAGGAAGACCAAGATTATGATAAACTCAGAAGAGCAATTCAAACTCTTGCTAAAAGCAGTTTCGTTTATTGTCAGTTATTTCTATTTGCTTATTCAAATGACTGAAAAATTATCTAAGAAAATAATTTACAAGGYAGTTTGTTTTCCAAGGTTAATTTTTAACTTTTGGTTTGCTTTTTGTCACCTTTCATGTTCAAAGAGGAATATCAGAAGAATTTCTCTTTAAACCCTGCACTTTGTTGAAAGTCATTTAATTTCAAATAACAAGTGAACCATAGTCCTGTAATATGTGATGACTCAATTTCTTCCTTACTGGGACCCTTCCATTCATGAATCTGTTTGTGTAAATTTCACACATGGCAATAGGTGAAAGAATTGTTTGATTTTTGGTTTTTTGCATAATTGTCCTCAGATATGCCATCTGGCAACTCTGATACAAATTTTCTTTTTTTTTCCCTCTAAGCTATGATGTTGAYTCGAAGAGTCCTAACCTGTCAAAACATGTAAGTTTTTCCTCACTGCTATAATTTGTTGTGCTAAAATGCTTATGGTTCTTAAGTATGTTTGTTTTCTTTGGACTGTAATTAAAATCAGATATATAGACACAGATACAGTGATTGTACTATGAGTGAAAACACCTAATGCTAATGAGTACAATTTTAATGGGACATTTCTCTTGCAAAGGGCATATTTGAGCATGCATGGATACCTTTTCAAATACATAATATGCTGCAGTTTGTGGGTACTTTTTTGGGTCCTAAAATTGAAGCATATTTTGTTTGTGTCTCAATGTTAGAAGAAATCTTTTTATACCCACGTTGTCTTGAAGTGGGAGTGATGAAATAGTAACCTTAAAATCTAGAGATGCAAAGAGTAGAATTCAGAGGCTTCTCTGTGAATTTTTTAAAAAATAAATACAGGAAGGCTTTGGTAAGAGAACCTTTGAGAACCTGGAGTGAAGGAAAAGAGGACAGAAGAAGGAATGCTCTGTGTGTGCTTCACAGTGAAAAGATGAGACTTTTAGGCATTGATCTCAAATTACATCCTCCCTGTAGTGATTGTGTAGTGCCTTAGAATTACACCTGTAAATGTAACCTACYGTTCTGTCAAATAGGTCGTAGTGAGTCTGTTTATGATTCATTATTGCATAGTTATTTCTAAGATGTGGTGATCAGCAGAATCTGTTCTTCAGTAGGGAACAACTCAGATAATTGGGAAACAAAATTTCCTTGTGTGAAATACGAATTCTGAGTTTTTRTGTTACTGCTTTTCAGGACTTTTTGGGACAGATGTTTTGTACATTGGGAGAAATAGTGGGATCACAGGGGAGCAGACTGGAAAAATCAATTGTGTAAGTATTCTGGAATGTTGGATGAATGCATACGGCTGCATGAGGCAAGAGCATGGAGCTTTTTTTGCTGTGAGATATCTTGATATACAGAATTGACAGATGCGGCTTTTAAGAGTGTAAAGAGTAGTTACATGCAATATAAATCTTTATATGGGCTATGATGATTTAGGTTTCATTTTGGACAGTTAGCAAAGGAATTGACTAATCCAAAATTATTGTCAACCTTGTTACATCTTGCATTAGAAATAGCTTGTGTGTACTCATCTAAAACATGTTTTTTGTTTGAGTTTGCAAATCAGCACACCACAAAACTTTTACTACCTTTTGTTCAAGTTCCTGCAAAAAAAACTTTCACAAAGAAAYAGTCAAGAATCAGTTGACCAGATTATCAGATTTCTAATACAATCACACTAAATTATTAACATCAGCTAAATACTGTGGTTATTAGACAGCAGTATTTTGTGATTCTCCCCTTAATCTCATTCTGGATATTAATCTTTTAAAAACATGTCTARGAGATAACCTTGAGGACCAGTCCAGTAAGTGCCATAATAGAAAAGTTGTGTTAGGTTATGTGATTAAAAARGTTGTCTGCAAACAAAYRAGAAGAGTGTCCCAATGGTAGGTGRGGGAGCCCAAATAACYTTGCCTTGGCTACTTTCAGACCCATCCCAGGAGAGTCATCAGTTTATGGAAACCCATCTCCACACACTCAAAGCATCACAGAGGTACAAGGCACAGGCAGGGAACTCCAGTAACACAATTAGGRAAACAATCCCTGCCCAGCTCCAGGGCTGTCCCAGGAGAACCAGAGCCCCAGCACTGTGGGATGRCAACACACAGTCACYGCTTGTTCTGGACATKTTTTTAGTTCTTGACAGCTGCACAGTTTGAGCACAGARATACTGTCTTGTCCATTGGGACAGGAGATTGGCCCTATTTGGTTTAATTGTACTAAAACAACAGCTCACTGACTTTGCACTGTCCAGGCTGAGTTCATGCTGGCTGCCACAGCAAATGRCACTGTCACAGCTCCATGGACTGGGATCACTGATTGTCAGCTGATTCTACTGTAAGCATGTGGTCAATTGGTCAGAGAAACTGCTGACTTTGAAGGCACTTTTATTTAGTAAGATGAATCTTACCTGACTTTTTGAAGGTCTTCAAATTTGTTTCTGTCCTCAATTAGTAAATTATTCAGCGTAGTATATGGTTTTTTTTCTGAGGAAATTCCTGAAATTTATTTTGAACATGTAAATTAAAAGGCATCAATTCAGCAGTTTAGCATTTGGTACAGGTTAAATGAAGTCTGAAATGAGTAATAAATGAAGTTTTAAAGTTTGAAATTATCTATGAGAAAAAATATCAGTGAAGATTCTGTGGAAAAAAGGTCTTACTTCACAGCTGTGTTGGCCTGTGTAATATAGTTTCTCTTGGATGAACCAGCATTTCTCAGGTCTGTGTTCTGATACTTTCTTGTAGCGTAGTTACTAACTGGACCCAACATGTGGGTGGACACATGTTAATGAGACAGGGTTTGACTTTTTATCAGTTCTTCATGGTGTCYCTGTTTTATTTTGTCATTGGTGCTTTTGACAGTGCTATGACTTGACAACTGAATGATTGTCCATTCTGGACTCTCTGAAATCTGGCTATCTGGGTGTTTAGGAAACATTTCTGTTATTCATGAAACTATTGCATTGTATTTCAGAATTGTTTGTTTATAGATGTGTGTTTAATGTCTCTTAATATTCAATCAATGAGAATTGAATTGATAATATTACATGTCTTCCCTTCTTAGGGATATTTACTGCTTTGAGTTTACTGTTCTGTTTCTGAAGTCAAGTCTGTGTTCTCATAGCATGAATGCTGTTTATGATCTGTGAGTTAAGAGGGCTTTATCTTTTCACCATATTTCTGAAGTTCATTACCATTTTCTCTCTTCAGTTCTCTGYCAGTGGAAGTACAAAGAAGAGAATGCTTAGTGCTGTTTTAGTCCCAATCAGCTACCCTACAGAAGTAATACTTCTTTATACTTAAGCAGTCTGAGAAGCTTGAATTGCATTCTCTGATTGGCATTCAAGTAACCTCTGATGTTCTTTCAAAATGAAAATTAGAAAGACTTGAAGCTTATTCTTCAGCTCTRTCTACTTCAGGCATTTACAGAAGTCTCACACAATTCAGGGCTCTGTGGCTGCTGTGAGCTGTCCAGCTTCAAGTCAGATTGTGTGTCCTCAGGGAGAGCTCCCTTAGGAAACCTAAAATGAAGGGGAACTCTTGTCCTTCTGTAAAGTTAAAGCAAAGCATCTCAAGCCTAGAGGGTCACCATTGCTGTGGTCAGGCAGGAAGGCTGAAACACATCTTGCACTAATGTTCATTGGAAGTATCAAAGTGAGGGTACACAATTCACTTCTCTTTGACTACATGGCATGCAAGCCTTGCCATTTCATTGATATTAGAAACACCAGTGGATTACATCTCTGAGGCCTCWGAATAYMYGACAGTTTTCCTTCTTGGCAGTTGTRAGATTGTCCCCTGAAYCTCCCTTTCTGTTTCTGATACCATTAAGGACTTGAAATTTTATGCAGTCTGTCACAGGAGAGTCTTGCTCCCAGTATTGTAGTGTGGTAGCCTGTTATCYTTGTGACAGTGAGCATTTTTTGTTCAAGAACATACTTCAGTGTTGCATTTTATTCTACAGACTGGCCTGGTACAGATGTGAACATTTGTTTTGGATAATTTCCATTGGAAAATAATTCTAGTAATTCAAAGAKGGTGAAATGGATAATGTGACATTTTAACAGTAATGTTTGTTCTCTTTACCTGTTGGGTTACTTGATTCATTAAATGCCTTCTCAAGATAAGCTCCATGTGTAGGATTTACTCTGGCTTGCCTTGCATATTCCAGCTGTATTGGCATGAAAGGATAATGTGCAGATACATCTGCTTTCAGAAATGGCATGGTTTCATTTTTCTCTCAAGAGGATCTCACCTGCTCAGACATTATCCAGAATTAGATCTTTSCATGTTCTGTATTCCTAGAGAGAAGAATCTAGCCACATTTGTAACTCTGAGCAATGTTTTTTTCAGGGTCTCCTAAGTGCATTCCTGTAGGGATTCCCTTTGATGAGGAGATTGGGCCATTGCAAAGCTTAATGAGTGTTCTGTGCTTGTTATTCACATCTGAGTGCCATTGCCTGCTAATGAGGCTGTTCTGGAGCCAGCTGGCCTATTAGGTGTAGTTCTTTTTCCTGTAATCTTCCTGTGAACATAATTGATAGAAGAGCACCTGAACTGACTTCCTATATATGTTTGTCCTATCCTTTTATCTGTGGCTGTGACTGACAGAGGGCTAGGCTCTGCAAATTCAGRGATAAGATGGTAAAATTTTGAGTGACCTGAAAAATGATCCGTCCTCTGCCTCATTGCAGTTCCAGCTTGCAAAATTGGAGGCTCTTTTTCACCTCTCAGGTTTGAATTTCCACATGAATTGTCATCTTTTACACAGACTCTCTAAAGGTCCTCCTTTCAGTCCTTGTTAAAACCCAAGTACTCTTCAGAGTGTCCTTTTAAACTTGGTGCTGCAGACTGGTGTCTCAGTTGTGGAACCATTTGTTCTAAGGAGACAATAATTACTTCTCAAGACTGCATCTTATCTAGACATGCAGGTATTGTTGAAAACCTTTCATTTGATAATGGTTGTCCTGTTCCTCTAGCAATGAAATTACCTTCTCCCTCAATTACCATCCAGAAAGAGGTGATCACTGTAGAGAAACCTACAGATTCTGGGCTCTCAAGCCAGTAGGACCAACTGAAATGTAGATGTTCACATTTTATTTTTCTTTATTCAGTTTGCACTCTGTTCACACTTGGACAGTGGCACATTTTCTACRTATGAGTTTCAGATCTGTATTGCATAACTGCAGTCAAATCCACCATTCAGGGCTAATCTCTCTTTCCCTCTCTCTCTCTCTCTCTATATATATATATAAAATACTCATTAGTACCCCACAAACCCTGTTCTGTATTTCTTCCCAGAGAAACCCTGAGAAGCTACTTGCCTGAGCATAAATTTTCTATTGTCATTTCAGTGCAATAGAACCAGTTCCAGGGTAGCTCACTACCAGCTATCCCTTAGAGCTAAGGGAGATGGGCARTAGTACTGCATTCTGGATTTAAACAGGTGGAACTCTGACATGCTGATCTTCAACATAGTATTTATTAGTCAGTATTTCTCTGGCAACTGGAAAGACTGGTCTGTAATGATCAGTCTCTAAGGAGGTTTTTTTTTTTTTTGGCACTTGAAATTTTGACCAGTTTGAAATTATTTTATTATTTTCTTACAGGCCATTTTTTGCTAATTAAAGTTTGTTCCATTTGCCTGATCTGTGACCACTGAAGTTTTTGTCAGGGTGCCTACGTTACACTTAAGGATTTTTTTCTTAATGAATGATTTTTAAGGGAATTGGTAAGAGAACAAACTCTTTGGTGTCTGCAAATGGTCCAGTACTATTTTCATGCATGTAGACTTAAGCATACAAAGTTTGTACTTAATAGCATCAAAAACCGTGCAAGTAATTTGGTAGTTTTTTATTCCTGAATAATGAGAACTTTTTGTTTTGTAGAGGAATCCTGTGCTAATTTTGATGAASTATTTCACCTCTTTATCAACCATCATGTTAATACTGTCTTTTTATAAGGCCCATGTCCTTCTGTGTTGAGTCTGTCCCTCTCCAAGAGGCTGCTGGCACTGAATACTGTCAGATTAAACGTGGATTTTCTGTTTCTCAGCTGCTTTTTTMTASTGAGCAACTKRTTTGGGYTTTCTGGTGTTGCAGCATRTGTTTTTAATTGCTGTCTGGGTGAMTASTAATTTATTTTGCAACTCCTGTATCAGATATGATGGTGAGGTTATTGTATGTCTTCATAGACATTTCAGAATAAATGTTGTAAAATAATGCTGATGTTTACTTTTAACTATATTTTCGGTATTTTGTTTAAATAAATTTTACAGTAGGGTGTTTTTCACTAATAAGTTGTAGAGTAATTTCTAAAGGAAACACCGGTGGGAGGGTGAACAGTAGAATTCTGGTACTCTTTCAACCTTTTTAAACTTTTAATTCTGTTTCCTTTGATCAAAACTGATCTGATTCTTGCTAGTTAGAATAAACATGCAACTCATTTACCAATTCCCTTAGGATAAAACAGCCAAGGACAAGTGTCAGAAAAGAGAAACTGAATTGTATGCCATCAGCTTTGTGACTTGAAAACTTACCTTGTGTTCTCTGTGTCAGTTGTGTTTATTAAGGAACTAAGGTGATGTGGTTGTGTTTTCTTGCAGAGGAATTCCTGGGAAGAAGTGTGGAACAGTCATAGTAACAGCAGAGGAACTAGGGTGTTGCAGAGTAAGTGTCCTCATTGCTTTTCAAAAATAAATTTAAAATTACTTTATGATTTACACTGCACTGTGTAAATTTTTAATGGTATAATTTATAAATTTGCATTTTGTTTTTTATGTTAGAAGCTAAAATATTGCTTTCCTTTAAGTTGCTCTTAGTTTTAGAGAGAAAAAGCAGAAAGAAAGAGAAGCCAATGCTCAGTATCTCTTGCATTCTCTCTAATGCTCCTTCATGTCCTCACTCTCTCACAGTCTCATGCAATGTCTCAGCAGGTGTCACATACTTGATCATCTGGATTTTTGTATTTTATCCAGATTTTTACAGCTCATATTAAGGATGTCAATGAGTTTTGGAATCACTGAATTGCTGAGGTTGGARAAGACCTTGGAAGATTGTCTAGTCCAATACTCCTGCCCTTCTTAGGGCAGATTACTCGGAGCTCTGTGCAGTTGGGTTTTGAGTCCAGTCAATCTCCACAATCTGTTACAGCACACTCAGAGTAAAAAGGTTTATCCTTCTATTTGAGTGGAATTTCTCACATTTCAAGTATGTACATATTGCCACCTTTTCTTCCACTGAATGCTGCTAACCATAGGCTGTTTACTCTGTAGTATCATGTAATCAGACAAACTGATAAACCTTCTGTTTTCCAGGCTAAATAAATTCAGCTCTTTCTGCCTCTCMTCAGATGAGAGATGGTCCAATCCCTTAATCACTTTAGTGATGCTTTTGTGGAATTGCTTCAGCAYGTTTGTGTCTTCCTTGTTCTGGGGAGCCTAGAACAGTGCTCCAGGCATTACTAGTACTTCAGGAGTGGCCTCACCAGAGCTGGATCAYTTCCTTCTACTTTCTATCAACACTCTTCCTAATGTAGCCCAGCAGGCTGTTGGCYTTTGCTGCCAAGGGCACTTTGATCAACTTGTGTCCACCAAGGCCCTTCATTCCTCTTCTGCCAAGCTGCTTTACAGCTGTTTGGCCTGCAGCCTGTACTGGTGCATAGGGCTATTCCCCTCCAAGTGCAGTACCTGGCATTTTGCTCTGTTGAACCCCAKGAAGTTCATACWGGTTAGTTTTTCCAGSCTGTACAGATGTCTCTGAATGACAGCACAACCATTTGTTGTATAAACCGCTGGTTCTAGTTTTGTATTRTTTACAAATGTGCAGAGGGTCTACTCTGTCCATCATCCAGGTCATTAATGAAGRTGTTCAACATTCTTGGCCCATTTTTGATGCCTTGGGTACACTGCTAGTGACTGATCCCAGGTGGACTTTGTACCACTCGGTGTTGACCCTTTGAGGCCCAGCAGTTCAGCCATTTTTCAGTGTCCCTCACTCTCCAGTTATGTAGTCTATAATTCAGTAGTTTGTGAAGAAGGGTTTATGGGACACAGTGTATAAAGCCATGCTAAGGTGAAGAATAAACAACGTCCTCTCATCCATGCTCCTATGCTCCTCTCATCCACTCAGCCACTCATTTTGTGAGGAAAGTCTTCCAGTGGATCAGGCATGAATTTCCCCTTTGTAAATCCCTACTGATGTCTCTTAGCCACCTTGTTTTTCATGTGTTTGCATGTATTTTCCAGGATTGTTTGCTCTATCATCATATCAGGGTTTGAGATAAAACTGGCTTGGATCCCCTTGCCCTTTCTCAAGGACAGGAGAACTTCCCCTTAACATCATAACTTTATAGAGATAACTGAAAGTGGCCCCACAGTGATATTAGCCCACTCCATCAGCACTCTCAGGTGCATCCTACCAAGTCCCATGGACTTCTGTATGTCTGGTCTGTTTTAAATACTCCCTTTCCTGGTCCTCCTCTACCAAGTGCAAGTTATCCTTGTTCCAGATTTTCTCAGGTCTGGGTCTCAGGTTTCCAAGAGTCTTGAAGCCTTAGCAGAATCTTAGCAGATCTTAGCAGAAAGACCAAGAAGTAGAAAGCTATGAAAACATGGATCTTGCAACGTGCTTTGTCACCTAATCCCCTGCCCCACTCAGTGGTGARCCCACATTTTCTGTCATAATCCCCTCCTTGCTGTTGCACCTCCAGACCTGCAGGCCATGCCCCAGTCAGCTGATGATTCTGGAGGTTTATCTTTGCATTTATAATCCTTTTCTCCTTCTTGACTTTCCCCAAAAAGATGACCTGTGTGACTTTCAGTTTGCCTGATCACAGCAAAGAAACTTTTCTTCTTTTTTTGTTGTCAGATGGGATGTACTTGGTACCTTTCAGGCTCATTTTCTTGAATGTTCCAGATTCTTAAGAGCCAGCAGYTATTTGGTTGATAGGTAATAGGACAGACAACAGGTCTAAGTCACTGAAGGAAYGAGGCTGTGTTGTGTCTGACTGGAGTTTTTAAAATGAATTCTAATGTACTTTCCTTGCCTGTGCATCTGCTTCTTTCAGAATGCAGTTTTGGATGTCAGGAAATCCTTGAAAAATCCTGAGCCATTTTAGCATAGAAAAATTGTTCTTTTTCTGGTGTCCCTACTGAGGARTTCTTGGTTCCAGCCATTCAAACTGCACTATGAAGACATTGCACAAATGTGAATATGTTGAGGGATTTAGAAGACAGATACCCCCATTTATTTTGTTTTCTATGTGTGTAGTTTGGTCTTTTTTTTTTTTAGTATAGTAGACTGTGTGTTGTCTATAATTTTTCTTTATTACCCATTTCAGGATTCAGTTTTGATGCAATTTTGTGCAAACAAGCTAGACAAGAAGGACTTCTTTGGGAAATCTGATCCTTTCCTTGTATTTCATCGAAGCAATGAAGATGGCAGGTAGGTGCCTGTTGAGTATTTYTGCTGCTAATCATTAGGCAGCTTGATTATTTACAGATAATGTAGTTGGATTTTTATTTTTTTACATTTTTCAGATTTAGTTGTGTTTCTTTTGTAATGTTTGTTGGATTTCAGTTTGTCGTATTACGCAGTATAGGAATAAAAATATTGCAACAAATTGATCAAATACTGCAATTTAGGGTTTTAAGAGGTAAATGTCTCCTAAATATAGAGCACTATGACAATTAATTGTAATAAAATAGATAAATAGTGTTACTTTTGGTGAGATATAGTAAGCATTCAAATTGAATAGAATTCTCAAAGAAAACTGTAGCTGCAAAATATGTTAATGCTTAGAAATCATGTTAGATAAAAACATTTTATACTGCGAATTTAAGTTAGGTAATATCTTTTATCTTTTTGACGGAGTTCTATGAAATTGAATTTAAAAATCCCTGAACTAGAGTTTATATTTTTTATAAATAGTTGTTTGCTGCATTCATGCTTTAATTTGCTTCTGTTCCACTGCTGAGCCTTGACATGCACTGGTCAACACAATACTGCCTTTGTGGGGCTCTACTGGCAGGTTATGATTTCTTGGAAGCTGAAAATCCTCACATCTAACATACATCAAACCAAAGGGTACCAATGTATGATACTACTTTTTTCTGTAGCTTAAGTGGAACAGTTGTTAACATAGATCTGTGTATGGGTGTGTGTGTCTGTTACCTGCTCTTTTTTTTTCCTTGGAGGCAGAATACAGGGACAGTTCCCTGAGTAAACACTGCCTGTGTAAAACTGCAAGCCTGGAGGAATTCTGGCTCCTTTGTGAGTGGCATTAAGGTCACTTGTGAAATTTCTCTGGGTGCTACTGGGAGTGCTGGTACATGCAGCCTCTCTTGGCTTTGAGTGCTGTTCTTTCCCATTTCCCTCTAAGGAGCAAGTGTTGAGCCAGTGATGATTTATGGGTCTCCTGAATCCAACAGGATGCTGGAGCAGTACTTCTGCACCTGTGGAAGAAGGATGCTCCTTTTTTTTTGTTTGTTTTTTTTGGCTTCAGGGATGTCTTGTGAATCCTAGCAGGATAAAAGAAAGTGTAGATGTTTGGGGCAGAAGGAGGACATTCCCTCAAACAGTAACTTTAGTTGGAACTGGATGAGGAATTTCAGTAATGATTTCACCAGTGACCTTGTCTCTTGTTTTCATTTGAACAGTTCAGTCCCCAAGATGGGGGTTCAAAAGAGTGATTTTAATTTTGCATCACTTAGAGGAAGCAGAATGTTCTAATACAGTTCATGAGAGAAGGTGATATATGTGGAATTTCACATATGTTTTACCTACGACAGCCCTGGTTAAAAAGTCATGGACATAAAATGGGGAATAAGAATCTGAAAGCCATCGTTCCCTTGGCTCAGTTTCTTAACCTCTAAGCAAGAGTCAGATCCTCGCAAGATCACTTTCTTTTTGGATCTGTAACCAATTCCTGCATATACAAGGTCTGTTTAGACAAGTGGGATGGAAACTGCTCTTCCCTGAAATACTCACTGAATGGTTATAGTTCCTGTTGAAGTTTTGGGTACAAAACATTTTAGACCTAGAGTTGTTTAGCACTCTAGTCTGTAATCTCCCTCCAGTGGGTCTCTTCAGTCTTCCCTTCTTCTGATTTCACCACATTTCTTTTTTCTTACCTTATATTTTATTCATATGGACATTGTATGTGTAAATGATTACATCTCTTTTAATTCCATCTTTGATGACACAAAAGAAAAAATAAAAAAAATACAATATATGTCTTAATTTTTTGTTTTAATTRCAGTTTTACAATCTGCCACAAAACAGAAGTTGTAAAAAATACATTAAATCCAGTGTGGCAGGCATTCAAGATCTCTGTCAGAGCACTGTGTAATGGAGACTATGACAGGTAAGCTGTAGCCTAAGTTTTTTTTAGTGTATACAATTTTTTTTCTCCCTAACTTGTGTTTTCTTTTGTATGTAACTTCTATACATTGCACCCCCTGGTGTTATTTAATCAACATTTTGAAAGCATAATAGGTGTTCAAAACAGTTCATCACATGAAAGAATTTAGGAAAGTAAAGCAAAGATGYTAAATCTGTAGAAGTGCTAGTGGTGTTTTCTGGAAAAAATTCTTTGCTCTCTATGGTGTGAATTAGAAACAGAAAGCAAAGACTAACTTAAAGCATGGTCTCTGTGATAAGTGTACACAAGTATTTTTTTAACGTTTCAATGAAAAACAAAAATGATCTGTTTTCTTTGGTGACAGTGCAATGTCAGAAGATGCTGATAAATTACAGCCTTTAAAATACACAGATCAGTAGATGAGAAACACARATGTTAGTCATCTTCAGATTTGAAGTTTTCAGTGGTGCCATGCAAAAGGATCTATCTTTAGGTGGTGATAATATCATGTTTGGAATCAACATTTTACCACTAATAACAAAAAAATTAGGTCAGTGGAAATGAGTGATTTTAGATTCCTTAAAAATGGCCAAGTTGGTTACTCTCTCACTYAGATGCAATAAAAACGAAGCAATTTTGTAATGAGCATATTTAAATAGAATTTTTTACTTGTATTTGGGTTAATGTGCATAATGCATAAGCAAAATAGTATTCATTAAGCTAGTCTCTGGACACTGCACTCTTTATCATATTAAAGAAAAACAGTTTTCATAGTAACTAGAAAAGATGTTGTGGTGCAGGCATACTGAAATAACTCCACCATTGCAAATGAAGGGAACTTAAAAGTGTAATAGCACTCCTCAAATTAATATTGTGTATCTACTGTTGACCTGCTTTAAACATAATGTGCTCAGTGAATAAAGGCTCCATGAAACTTCATAGTCCTGCATACAGCAATCATGTTTCAAATTAAGTAGTAGTCATTAGCTGTCAGGTTAATTCAAATTAACCTTCTGATAGTCCAGAAAAAAACCTTGGAGGTTTGSGGTTTTTTAATTAGAAAACCCTTCTGTCTAGAGGTGAGGATTAACTTTCTAAGATCCACATGGTGATACATAAAAACACAAACACCAAAGGTCTCTTTGAGATAGTTTCACAGATAAAATGTTGGTGCTCTGGTTTCTGTGATAGATGTGAAAGGTGGGAATAATGTCAGTAGTAAAAACAGTAAATGTTTATTCTGGTGTTGGGGAGACAAAATCTTCAGCTAGTGCATGCTTCTGAGTGAACTCTGTTCACGTTTGCATTATGGAATGACCAGGCTTTGCTTCATTTTTCTCAAACTGTGTGATGACACAGTGTTTTCAGACATCACAGGAGTGGCATTTCAGTTTTGCTGTAGTACTTAGTGTCTAATGTCTTTGTTCTTTCTCTTAATATGAGCTCTCAAAAAGTACTTACAATTATTTTCTGCATTAAAGTTTTAAACCAGAGATACCCATCTCTGACTTTGATTATTTTTAAATGAAAGGGATTTTTTAATATTAAAATAGGAAACCCATCCTCTAAACTGTGTCTTTTWAGGTAAAGGTTAAATTTCAGTATGTGAAGATTGGAAAGGTCTTTTAATATCTTATGTATCATGCAAAATAGATTAAAGTCAAGATCTGTAATTAATCCTTTAATATGAAATAAATTTCAGTAGAGAAGAGCTTTATTCAAGGATGAATTGCTATTACTGCAGTTACCTGTCTGAGGATCCTTCTCAGGAATTTATCTTGATATTCTTAATAATTTACTTTAATAATCCAAGTTTTCTCACTGAGATGATTTTGCTATTTGAGCACAGATTTGTAAGACAATTCAAAACTTAAATCCCACTAAACCTCACATAAATCTTAACTTAGTGGTGTGTTCTCTCTGTCATARCAGGTTTTGAAACATAAGTAAAATAATGRTTGTSTAGGGAAAGAAATGTTGATATTGCYTTTTTTCRCTGAATTCCTCTGAAGGTGAAAGTAGTTGCCTTTGAAGGTTGAAATACTTGGTGGGATGAAAGAGGTTTGGAGTTMTTTTTCACTTTGTTCTGTGGAACAACTTTCACTTTAATCAGTTTCATTGCAAGCTGACTTTAATCCAACCTGAATTATAGAAGAGCTATGAAATACAACAAGTGGTGTGGTTAGGACTTTAAATTTGAGTTGAAAAGAGGTACATCCAGACAAAGCAACTCCTCCTTCACCTATTTTGAAGTATCGTAAAAATGTGAAAAACATCCAGGTGTGAATTWCTTTGTATTTATTGAATTATATTGTATATAATATCAGCTTTGCTAAGCTTTATCCCCAATGAGTTCCTTGGCAGTAAAGAAAACTAATCAATATATATTTGACTGTGTGTAATTGGAAGAAAACAGCAGTTTCCATGGAAGCATATTATAAATAATTGCTTAGATTCTTGTCCCCTCTATTAGTAAAATAACCCTCATGACTTCACTTCATGTGAAATTGTTCTGAAGAATAAAAGTAAGTTAAGTTGTTGCTTAAAATGCTGGAGGTCTGGAGGTGTTAATTTTCTATGYTATTTTTCTATCCCATGTTCAGTTCATTCTAGGCCAAACAGGACTCACTGTTAGCAATAGTTGAATTTGCTTACCTAGATACACACTTTCTGTGGTAAAAGGAGATGAATAAAGCTATATACAATCTCTATCCTGATATATCTTTCCTCTTTCATCAAGGATGTTGATGATAATAAGCTGTGTAGTATTTGCATTTTAGGAAATCCACTCTTGAAGTAAGTATGATTGATCTTTCCTCAGGAAATGTCTACTTTTCCATTTTTATCTGTTTCCCAGTCATCCCTGAAGCAAGGTTAGAGCTGCCCTCAAGGGATCACGTAACTCATAAGGAAACAATTCTTAAAAACTTGGCTAATACTTCAAGGTTTAAAGAATAATTTCTTTAAAGAGCCACAGAAAATTCAGAGCRTCAGCAAGTAAAAATAAATTGGTTAAACTTCCAATGTGTTTAATTGTTTCCTTAGTTTCCACTGTATTTAGCTATTGATTTATGAGGATGTGTTGTGTTACCTGACAGGCTATTTGCTGCCCCATGAGAAATGACTGAAAAATTCTGCTTTTTGGATTTGGCACAATTGATGCACCCCTCTGCTATTAATCTTAAAGGCAATYCTGGTACATATTTAACATTTTAATAGGATTGTGTTGTTGTTCTGTTTGTTTATTTCAGGACAATTAAAGTAGAAGTATATGACTGGGATAGAGATGGAAGGTAAGACRTTATTTCTGTTAAACTTGAAGGTTATCCCTTGCATGTTTATACACCTTTTAAAACATATAAATATTTCATGTCCGGCATAATATTAAAGTTAGTTTTTTGTCAATATTTAGAGGTGCAGGTRCTGGAAAAATTCTGCTGTGATAAAGCTCTGTGTTTTGCAGTTTTGGTAAATAGTGGTGCATGAGCCTGTTTCAAACCTGCTGTTTGTATATTCATCCATGGAACGTGATGAATGCACATGCCTGCAATGGCTACTCCTGGGGGCCTAAACATTGCAATGTAGAAGCCACCTGTTAATTTCCTTAATTTCAGATTGGGTCTGAATGTTCATTTCCATGTCTGTTTTTATCAAAACATTATTGTAAACTCTGGAATTAGAAGACCTGACTTTTGTATAACTCCCCTTCAAAGTGGACAGTGGAATATAAGTGGAATTTCCCTTGCTAAATTCAGGAGGGGTATCTGTTATTCTTATGAGCTGTGAATCTCAGTGTGCTGGCTGTACATTTTTCTCTGAAGAAATAAGCCTTTMAAATCACCTTTATTTTGACAAACAAGGTAGAATTATTTTTTAACACAGTGGATTGATACTTCTTGTTCCTTTAAAAATRTTTGAGCTTATATCTTAATACTTTGATTAGAAACTGTATTCATAAATCTTGGTATTAAACATATTACTAAAATATAATATAGTAATATGTTTATTTCCATTTGTCTTTAAGTTGGTCTCTCTTAATTATTTCCTATTAATCTTAATTTATATTTTAAAATATATGGATATGTACTTGCATTTTGATTAAAAGCATATTATTTATTCYACAGTAATGTCTTTAATACTACCAATGTAATTTGCTTCTAGTATAATAGGTAATGATATTGTGCTTCTGTGGCAACATRTCTTGTAATCATAATAGGCAAATTTATCCTGTGCTACTGTTCATTTCCTTGCTGACAAGATSCAAAAGCCTGTTCAGCTTTCTCAGGATGTAATTTTGTCTTTTTGGTTTTCCACCATGAAGCCTGTTGATGTATAAGCATTCTTATCTCATGTTTAGCCTCTATGAATGCCTGCCAGTGTAAATTCATCCTTCTTGATTAAATACTCCCTGGGAAGACAAAATAACATATTCTAGCAATTAAATTAAAAAAGCTATACTAGCAAAAAAATCACTGCATCCCTGTTGGAATTTCTATTAACATTCTTCTCTCAATGAGATTAGGCAGATTCTTAAAAGTTTTATATATTTGTGTATAAACGACATTTTTGGAAAATAAGCTGGCAGTGAAAAATTGAATTGTATTGCCAAATTAATKAAAAATAAGGATTATATTTTATCAAGGTATCAAACCCCATGTGCTGTCTCCCTTTATCCAAAATCTCTGAGGTAAAAAGAAAAGGAAGAAGTCTGACAAATAACACTGAGCAACTGCAAGTCTGTGTGAAATCTTGAACATACTGTGGATTTTAGGCAATCATTAGCCTCTCCAGTCTGAAATAGTTTCAAATATTATCTGCATTTGCTACATTACAATCTGAATACCTATAATATTATTATTAGCTAAAAATAAAAAGTTAAGGATACCATTTACATGTTTTCCTTTTTATTCTAATGGTAGGATTGTTTTTTTGCTTTTTTGCTTTCTGTCTRTTTTGAATTTAGAAGCACACAGAGCACTGACATCTCACATGTAAAATTCCTCTGAAGGATGAGACAGCACTCATCTCATGTGACTTTAGACAATGCAAAAATCAGACAAGTAGATTGGACTAATCATTTAAGCTACTTCAGTGGCTTACAGGGGAAAATGGTCTGATTGAATCCATCCTACCTGGAATAAATTGCCAGTTGGTGGTGCTTATAAACGTAGGTAGTGATCATAGCAAAACCTAAGTGCCTAATTTAACTTYGACATTGCCAAGTATATCTGAAATTAATCCCATTCAATAGTTACTCTGCTGTTCCTCAGTTTATATTAATTTCCATTTGTGATGGACAGTCTTTATAAGCTGTTGTTACACCAGCTGGACCTTGCCATGCTGAATCTGTTTGCTCCAGAAATGTGCAGAMTGGGCAGGACCAATCTTTGAAAGATTGCCTGCTCTCTAGATAGCAAAACAAGTTATTCTGAGTATTACAGGCTGTTCTGCAATCAGGAAGACGAAGTTACAGAGSATATACTTGATTTCTGAATCATGAGTTGAGTTGATTTTAACTTCCAGAGTTTTGCCAAAGAAGTTTTTTTCCCTTTTCCCCATTCTGTGTTACTTGTGCTTTGAAAGATAGTACCATGGTGCTTTGGGTTGAGCTTCTTCCTTCATGTTCCTAAATTATGTTGTTAGAGTAATTGTAATGTAATATCATGAATATATTATCATCATCAGCTAGCTCTTATTTATTTTCATACATCACATAAAACTTCTTGACAAWAAGTAATACATGCCCTTGGGAACATTAACACTATTAATTATTACCAGTTCTTGCACAAAAATTGTCAAAATGTGAATAACTTGTTCTGATACCTTTTATTGCTCCTAAGAGCTGTGATGAACCCCAAAATATTTGAAGCTATAAGAGGTCACAAAAGTGGGTTTTATTACTTGGGACAAACCCAGTTGTTTGACAGAGTCACATTTTTAGGGTTTTTTAGAGTGTCCTTATATATGAAGCACTTGAAGAAAAGTCGAAAACAGGAAGAAAAAAATAAGATAGTGCACAACTTCACATCAGCAATATCATGATGTTTTACGTTCTCTCTGAAAGCTTTTTCATTTAATTTCAGAAAAAATATCACTTAGCATATATGTTGAAAAAGTTGTTTCACAGTCCTGACATTTATGAACTGTTACATAGGAAAGGTGGGGGGGTTGTTGTCATGCTAAACTGAAGCCATGGAAGCATTCATCTGAGAAAATGAACACTGCAGGAGAGATTTTAAATTTCTAAGCTCTTCCACCTTATTTTTTGTCCTTCATCTTCCTTCTCCAGCTAGATAGTTTATTTTTAAATTCTTGCATTTTCTCCTTACTCATTGACATCTTTCTGATTATGATTGTCCTTTCCTCTGTTGTTTTTTTCCTTTAAAGAATAAAAAAATTCAAAGTTAATACAATTTTGAAAATTATTTTCAGCACTTCAAAACACAGGGCAAAAAGTGGAAAAGTAAGGGAGATGGGCTTTAAGTGATAATTCTGTGTGCTAAGACATGGGTGAAAGTTTGTAAGTCCAGGAGAATTTGGTGTTAGGCTGGCAAAGAGAATAAGTACTTTGGATTCTCAATCCAGAGACTAATATGGAGTGATGATTAATATGAGAATATTTCCTTAATGACTTATACATCTGGCAAGGGCATATTTTGTGCACCAGGTGCTCAGCCTTCAGAGCCAGCCTAGTGGTGGGATGTACATCCCCCTGAATWCTGAGTGTAAAGATCCAAGTTGATGCTCTTTTAAGTGCAGAGGGCTCTGAGACTGGTTATGTATGCCCATACCTTTTAACATGATTCATCAGAGGAATCATATCTTTCTAGCTCAGTTTTTGTATGTAGCCATAGGGAAAGGAAGCTTTCCAATGTCTCTTAGAATTAAAGGAGCAATTACTTTTAAGCAGTGCAGATTTTTTTTGCTCCCCAGGGACAACCCTGTCTGGAATGGCTCGTGTTTCCTGGTTGCTGCAGCATGTTTGTAGGTAGTCATTGAACTATTTTTTTTAATTTCTGCCTTCAAAATATACAACCTGATTTGAAACTAAAAGGTTAGAACTGTTACAAAAGGGAAAAAATTCCATTTTAAGCAATATATATTTTTCTCCAGTGCCATGGTTACCCAAGGTTAAATAAACCTTGTGGATGGCTTCCTCTTCCCTGCTTAAATAGTTCTTGCAGTCTGGAGAGCATTTAAGCAGAGATAGACCTCCAAAATACATTTCTTAAGAATAGCRTTTGTTTGGAAGCAATTTGATGATCTTCCAGCTGGAAGGGGAGTGTTTTATGTAAGGTGGTCCCTTCTGAATCTGGGTAATGARGAATATCTTTAGCATACAGCATTTCTCAAGCTTTCTCACAGTATGCTGTGCTTATTTTGTATTAGTGTGATGACTGAACCTTTTAGCCTTTTTTTGATTTGCATRTTTTGTGAATTCATGCTGATTTGAGAAAATGAGATTTATATTTGAGGGGTTTTTTGTTTAATTTCATTGTGAATAAAACAGAAGAGAAATTTCATGTTGATATGGATTGTTTCCATTTTTTGTCTTGTAGAATTTATTTAAATTTGCTTTTAGTATTTATAGCTTAATTAGAACTGTGCTGAATTTCTTTAAAACAAGTTTTGCAAGTCACRAAATCATAAACCTTTGAATTTCTATTGTAATTTACCACTGGAGGGAAGGTAAAACAGTTACCTTTATAGCTGTTCAGATGTGGAGGCAGAGTGCAGAGSAAATACAATGCCTTCTTAGGGCACAGCTGAGAAAATCTGGAGCAGCAGTGGAGAAAGTTCAGCTGGGCAGAGCAGAAAATGGGAATAGAACTTGTGACAGCTGGGTGTTGTGCTGCTGATGGTTGGGGCACTGACCCATTCCAGTACCTCTCTGAGACACGGACCTGCAGCTCAGTCCCATCTGGCAGCCCTGGGGTTTCTGTGACCCAGTTCCTGAGCCTGGGCACCTTCCTCAGTGGCGCTTCCCCCACTCCAACCCCCTCTGGCCACTGTGCTCACAGGGGCTCCTTGGCAATGTGCCAGTCCTGCTCTGCATTGACAAAGCAATGTTTAAAACATGAATGACAGCACAGGGGTGCCAAGTGTATTCTTGCAGCAGGAATAGAATTTAGAAAGGAGAAGCTTGATAASCACTGCTTTACTGTTAGGTTAAGATCTGCTTTCCAATGATACCATAAGCTGAGGAGCCTCAGTGGATTGCTTTACTCCTCCCAGAAGACAGAGGAGCTGAAATAAGCGTTGGGTCTTCCCCTTAGAAGTTCAATGTCATGTTACACASACTGGGAGGGCTGGTCTTTTCTGGTTTAAGTTACTCCTTTCATGCTTTCAGTMACTCCCTTTCTCTCACAGAGCCTCATACACAGTTCAGAGTCYCTACTGCCAGTGGTCATCCACTGAGGAAATGGTGACAATCTTTTAGCCTGCTCTGTTTTTTCAGATTCTGTAAACTTACGTTGGGGTCAATCACTGATTTGCAGCAGTCCTCATTGTGCAGCTAAGTTAAACAAAGGCATTAAAAAGATTTAAGCTAATGYTTTCCAACTCTAAATTTTTATTACTAATAGGATGAACACAAAAYAGAGGGAGTAATAAAGATTTTTAAGCAAATTGTATCTGTTACCATTACTTATTTCTTGGGTGTCAGTTCATATTGGCCGTGTGTCTCTTTTGCATTAATAATAAAATACATGTTTAAATTCCTAAATGTTATGCATTTGATTTAAAATCTTATTTTTCAAACAGCCATGATTTCATTGGAGAATTCACMACAAGTTACAGAGAGTTGTCGAGAGGGCAGTCTCAGTTCAATGTTTATGAGGTAAGTACTATGAGTATTTACTCACTCTCAGGAAATAAATGAGAAAACAGTGATGGAAAACACTGGAAACAATGGAAAGCTATTATTGCCACTAATATGGTAGTTAAGCCTATGTGGCTGTAAGYCCTTATTTTTTGCTTCTGTATGGTGTGCAGATCTTTGTTGTCCCCCAAGGTATCCTTTAATTGGTCTCAGACTATTGCCTTTGAACTTTGGTATTTTCATAGACCTAATAGAGGTGGTAACAAATTCAATGGTTTAGGGGAAGCAAGGTGCTCCAATTATGTGCTGCACTTTATTTTGAAGATGAGCAAAGGTGCTGCACTGTGCAGAGATAACTGAAAGCCGACTGAAAACAGAAAGTATTTTTTCTTATTTAGATCCAAGTTCAACCCCAGAGTTGCAGTAGTTCCCTGTGAATAGTGTCATAACACAGATTACTGTGTGCAGTGAAAATGTCCTCTCCTGTTGGATCACTGACATGAATCCTACCCTACCAGGAATATTCTGTCATAACATCTTAAGTAATTTTTCAGTTTCTTAAATACAGTGTCAGTATCATGCTCCCAGCGACAGTGTACATTTCCTGAGCAGCTCATGTTTGCCTCCCCACACTGCAGTCCTCCATACTTGGGTACTGCTTCTGCTTGATTAGTCTGTACAGTATTAGAACAAAAGACACTGGACAAATTCYTTTTTAAACGTTTTGCTTTTACAAACTAACCCAAGGAGGGCAGAGAAGTYTGAGTGAGTGTCCCATATTTAAAGATGAGGAACCTTGCTAGAGCCACCTTTTTGAAATTGAGCCTTTTTTAATAGGTTCATTATAATTCATGTACCTTTCTAGGYTCCTGCAGGGATGTAAAACTTTTAGAGGCTAAAAAAACGTTGTTTAATTTCCAAAGTTACCTGAAATTAAAAAAAAAAAACCACATAAATATTATAATAATTGGAGTACTGTGAATTATAGGAGAGAAACAAGCTGTCATTGAATTCATCTTTGCTCCCAAGTAGATGCCTTGTTTCCCATGATATTTCACTCCAAGCTCTAGTCCAGTTCCTTGCAATTCCTAAGAAGCCAATTGTCAACTTACCTGAAGCAGAAAGTAATCTTCTCTTTGGCATTTAATGACTGCTGGCAAGCAATATGCTGCTAATTCAGGCCTGACCAYTGCATTCTGGAGAGCAGTGAATGAACTGCCACAGGGCAGACAGGCAGCCTGCTACTCTCATCTTCCTCCTCTGGGCAAATGTCAGCAGGAGTCACTTTCTGGCTAAGATTTTGGTTCAGCAAGAATTACTGCATTGTTTAATTGCCACCATTACACAGGCTTAATGTATTGCTCATCAGACACTGTTAAATGGAGGGGCAGGAGTTACTTGGTGTTTTTTAAGTGTTAACAGGTTTAACACTTAGAAAAGAAAGGGGTAAAAGCTTGGCAGAATGTTTACTGTGTACCATCAGTGTGGCATACTGGGGGAAAGGAGTGAGTCATTTGTTTAGCCTGTTTGGGAAAACTTCAAATCCTAATTGCCTCTTCCTGCCTTACATTTCACAGCTGTTCTGTGTTGTGCAAGGAWTAGGGTCCTTAAATGTAATTTCATTTTGGTTGGGGGAGAAATGCTTTGGAAGACAAGTATTACTAGTTTGCCTATTTTCAGGCAAAATTCTTTAAATATTTTATACCAGATAAGTGACTAAGATTTCAGTTGGGAGTGTTTTCATTCCTTATCATTTGCAGAACATCTGTGAGTAGTTTACAGTAAAACTTGGCAGTAAACCATAAGGCATTGAATTTCCTAAAATATACAGGAGATAACTGAATGACCTAATTGACAAAATAATGTTTTGCTTCCAATTCCATGTGCATTTCTGGAAAAGCAGGAGTACATTTTCATGTGTATGTAACAAAATTAACTGAGACTTGCCTTTTGTAGGTATTCAGAAGGGAAAAAATTTTACTGGTGGCTACAGTGAGAAATTTTATAGGCTTGGGTTCCAGACGTTCAATAAAACTGTTAATGCTTTGTAGTTCAGCTGTGTGCAGATTATTGGGTATGGGGAGTGCACTGAGGCACCCCCAAACTCCTGTATGCCAGCCWGGTGGTGATCTTCAACATTTTCATGAAATTACCTATTTCATGAGATTTGATCTTCCTGTCATTGCACCAAGTGTAGAACTGGGAGTAGAATAACTCTTGTTTCTCAGGTGCAATGAGGAGCAGATGGAAACAGATTAATTGGATTGTGAACAGATGCACTGTGAGGTGACAAAGCAGTGACACCAAACACTGAAACACTGATCAGGAATGCAGAAAAATGCAGCATCTTGTGAAAATTTAAAGAGTGTTTCACTGAGCTCTTAGAGATAATGAAATGTTCTCACCTCTGCTGCCCCCATCCCTTAATTGTCAAATATGACTACCAGCACTGGCTCACCTGGCAAGTAACCATGAAGATAAATTCCCTGGTTTTCAACATGCACATATCCCAGCATCAAGATGCATCAGTAAACAGGATGCTGAATATACTCAGAATGCACTGAAAATAGAATGCTTTTCTGCATTGAAAATACCTTACACTTACCTTTATATTGGATCACACTGCTTCAATGTTTGTATCTGTATTTCTAGGTAATAAATCCAAAGAAAAAAGGAAAAAAGAAAAAGTATGTTAATTCTGGAACAGTAAGTAAATATATTTTATGTTACTGGATGTTTTTAATTCTTGCTTCTAACAGTGTAGTTGACTTGTAATTTAGCAGGACTAAAATAGAACTTTCTGTCAAGATCACAATAAACTATTTACTTTTACACAGCATTAATTTTCAGATTTTTTTTTTTAATTTGAAGAGTGTGATATAAAATTTGTCTAAGTGTGCTGTCAAGTGCCAGTGGTTTTCAAAATAAGTTCTACCAAAATTTCAGTCAAATATTTGAAGCTATTGGACTCTACACTTCTTAATTTTTTATCTGAAGCATACCTGCACTTTTACAAATAAATTTTCTTTTTAAATTTATCTCCTGATCTAGTATTGTTAAAAKCTAGTATGCCTATCATGGCTAAATCAAAAAGAATCAACAATTTTTATTACCAGCAGGTTTTTATAAATTTTGAAAGTAGTATTGTTTGGGATGTGAATTTCTCCTTTTTGGTTTGCATTCCATATTGTGTTTTCATGTTTATGAACCACTTGATAGCAGTGCAAGTATTTCCCTTCAGCACTTGCTCAGCTTTGATGTCCTGGCATCCATGGTGTTCAGAACATCMCTTACAAACAAGTGAAGATAAATGTTGAGGATTGTTATATTGGAAAACCTAATCAGTTGTAAGAGATGTTTTTTGTGAACACATCCACCATGTGGGTTTTTTCCACATGAAYAGCTCCACTGAAGTCAGTAGGGCTACTTTCATGCTGAAAAGTAGCCTTGAAGGAATGTTTTGACATTTTCACATTCTTGTCTAAGTCAGTTTATTTTTCTACCTTTGGTTTAAATTATGAAAAGTTGGCAGAAGCAGCTTACCTGTTAAAATTTACCATACAATATCTAATTAACTTTAGTTAATAAGTAATTTATTCTTTGCTAACATGCTTCTTTTACTAAAATCTATCATGTTACAATCAAGTTCTGTTGCATTAAATTAGTGAGTGAGAAACTTATGTAAAGTAGTTGTTTTCAACCAGTGCTAAAAGTGTACTCAAAATTTAGGAGTGAAATCTGGCTTAGGGTATAAAAGGGCAAAAAAATGTATTTTCACATTCAATTTTCATGTTGATCTTGGTTTAAAATACTTTAACATCCTCACAAGTATCTGTGCATTTAACAGGCAAAATCATCTGTCTTGTTGTTGTTTACTTCCAATTACATCAAAATTTCTAATAAACAGTTGTTAGCAATTTTCTTTCCTTTCCCTTCTTTACCTTTTCTTTTTCCTTCTCTTCTGTTGGTTYTGTAAATTCTTTTTCTATCATGTCATCTCTGTCCCCATTTGCCCTTACTTCTGGTAGTCCTTCAGGCTTCCCTTCTGCTTCTCCACATGGTCATTTTCTTAGTGTTTGCCTGCAGTTTTGTTTTTCTTGTCCTCATAATTTACCCAAGATATTTTTTATTCCCCAGGTTTTTAAATTTTCAAGCCAGGCACCAAGACCATAATTTTCATTAATAGGAGGTAGAGTTCTGGAGAACTTGGAGTGGATGTAAATCACTGACATCTATCTCACTACAGCATTTAAGGACTATGTGCATAGAGTGCACATCTCAATTTATTATTACTTAARGAGTCATTTTAAAGTCAGGCAGTCAAATTACATACCAGGCAGAATTGTTTCAGAATACATGGTAAGTTTTAAACAAAGCGTAGAAGTGAAATAAAAAATGGACTGCATAAACTGGTAGTCGTTGCCTATATGTAAGTAAATACTTCAGCCACTTTGGGAGTTGTTTGTTTCCATTTTCGGACTTTTAAAATCAGACACAGTGAAAATACTTCAATTAATTAGGAATAAGGTAACCAGCTGTAAGAACAGATCAGTCATTAACATTACTGTGTCCAGTGGGAAAATGCATAGAAATTTTGGACTTTTTTGCAAGGCTGTGCTCCTGATAGCCTGGTAGAACATTGTTATGGTCTTCTGCTCTCAGCTAGAAGGGTAATTTGGTGATTTTAAGCTCAGCTAAGCACTCARTCACACAGAACTGTGACAAAAGAAGTTGGATAGAAGACAGAGTTACTACCTGTAATCTCATTCTGGGTCTAAGTTTACAACATAGGAGTATTTTCAATTTTTTAATTTTGCTGCAAGTGGGCACAAAATTATGTGATAGACTTCCATTCCCTTTTTGTTCCTTGTATCTTTATTCATGGCTTTGCTCTGAGTAGTTACTTAAGCAGTTGTCATTGACTGCCTGCTGCACTTACATATAATGAGAGAATTTGAGTAAATAAAATTAAAATAATTTAAATTCTTTGCTTCATAAATATTGTACAATATATGAAGATCTTAAATGCTGGATCTTTTTCACCTGAGTTTATAGCTCTGTGACTTGATTGCTGAAAATGCCAGTAACACCTTTAGATWACTCTGTGTTTTGGATCTCTGTCATTTCTGACTGATAAAATCTGGGACTGCTGAAGTCTATTACCTTTGCATTTTTATATAGATATATAGATATATGTGTGTACATATATAATACATACATATATATATTTATATGCACTACTTTAATTTTTTAATATATTTYCTATATGTGTATACTTCACTAGATTTTAGGCTTGCATTAATTCGCAATATTGCCTTTAATGTGAGATGAGTAATTACATAAATAATTGTAATTGAGTTCTTCAAGCAGTGTTAAAGTGCTCATAGCATAGATGCATTATCATCTMCCCTGTAATATTCAGTTGTAGGTGTAGTACACAGAAATCAGAAAACATGTATGTGGTAACCTGYTCTGGAATACAATCTTTTGCCCCTTACCTTCTCCTGAAATAATAAAAAAAMGGCAATTATAGACTTCTCAATCTGTCTGTTCCCTTTCAAGAGCTGCCTACTGAAATTATTTAATATCTTTTTTAATCTTCTTTTTTCCCTTAATACTGTAGGAAATTACATCCTAAGGACAGAGCTCGAAAAACATTGTGCTTATGTCTCTACTTGTTCAACTGGGAAACACACAATTCATGTCTGACTCTCTTTTATTTGCTTTCAGGTAACATTGCTTTCCTTCCTAATTGAAACAGAAGTTTCATTCCTTGACTATATTAAAGGCGGGTATGTGATTAGCAACAAACCTTTCTTGTTTTCACCATTTGTTTATGGCTCTCAGTAGCACCTGTAAGGAGCTGTATTATTTCTTCCTTTTAGGGGCTGTACTTTCCTACATAAAGCATGCAGATAGTCACTAAGTTAAATTATGGAACTTTGCTTATRCTGTTGGAATTGGAGTTGAAATTAAAACACTGAGAAAGAGTGACCTCTGATCAGCCAGAGAAAATTTGATTAAACAAAAGGGAATTATCTATATATTATTAAATTGCTAAAATACTGTCTATTTCTTCAGATTATACTGAACTTTGGTGTATTTAATACTAGCATTTATTTAGAGCTTTTCCCCTTCAAAGGCATTTTTTCAACACTAATTAAAATTTTTAACATTTGATTTCTCATTTATTGCCATTTTTTCTAAAGATAAGTAGAGACAGAAGTGTTAAATGTCTCACCCTTGAACATGCCTGGAAATTCGATCAAATCTGAAAAATCCCTGGCTCTTAACATTTCTGCCAGAACAYTATACTTCTCTAAAATAAATGAAAATTTGTCATGCATTCCTAGACACTTTTTGGTTTTTTTAGGGCATAAAGTCTGAGTATACATTCCACAAGTTTTTTAGAGCAATAATTACCTGTGAAGAAAGAAGTTCCATTTTRTTGGATTTTTTTGAAACCAGAATTCAATAGAAATAAAAAAGAAGTCTGTGCTGTGTTTTGACAGTAGCTATAGAGGGCTTTGCCTTTGGTCCCAGCAGTGGTGGTCCTACATTGCTGTTGTGGACTTGGACAGAAGCTGGAAATGGCCATCCATCCATGTTTACCAGAAATTCCTATTGGCTGAAGTCTGTGTATGCACAAATGCATGAAGAAACAATCTTGTCTCTAGTGCAGCTGTTTCCTTTGAAGTGTGTTGTACAAATATGCCATGACTGTCCTATTCCCCACTCATTCAAAATTCATCTCTACAGAAAGAGCAGGTATAAGGAACTGAGGAATTGAGGCTTATGTCTAAATTTGAAAAGAAAGTTATGTAGGGGCTGCTTATGTAATCTTTTCAGAGTGGTCTATCATTCCTCACTGAGAGGAATACAAGTCAGTAAACCTAATTCTCTACATTCTTCAGAAAAATCACATCTTTCATACAATAATATTGTTGTTCTTATTGATATTTTGTATATATCTCATTAACTGCAAGTCAAAGGAGACTTGTGATCTTAATAAATTCCACTTAAACCTTTTTTCTGCTCTTTTTGCAAAAGAGTAATGCAATTCAGTAGAATGCTCCACGTTTAAAAGTGTGAGCAGTAATACTTATTTACTTATTTTATAAAGAATCTTTTCTATTGATTCATACTATTATTTCTGTGTACAGGCCAATGAAAACTGTAGAAGCACTTGTATAAAACCTTATCCTTCTTTCTGCAACATATGCAGTTATGTAAACATGACAAGGAAGCTCAGACTCAAGAGTTCTTTTCTAGGCTTCTGCCTTCCTTTGTTTGTCTCATTCAATATTACTCCATATCAGTTAAAGTCCAGACAAATATTTGAAGGAAGATTTTGTCATTAATCAGTCTGTTTCCCCATCATGTTCTCCAAAATTGTTTTTTTTAAGTTCCTATTTTTCTTCCATTTAGATAGGYAAAAGGGAGAAAGCACTGATTCTGCAATAGGCACAATTGCATATTTGCTCTTCCATAAATGAGTGCKTATAAAATAYTTCATGTTCAAAACTTTCATTGTAMTTCATTTGAGGTGTTTAGAATTAATGCAGAAATCATGGAAATCTTGACAGCTTTAACAAATTATGATTACAGTATTGATTTCATTTATGCTTTGAGTCTGTTTAATTGGGATATTCCATCACCAGTATCATCTMTATGACTGTTGTTTTCTTAAAGAACTTGGAGAATGAAATAGGGGTTTGTCCATAAACTTGGATTTTGTTTTATTCTCTAAGACTGGATTTTATACTAGTGTGGCAGAAAACAGGAAGATACCTCTTTTGCATCTGAATGTTACATCAAATGGCACCATCTTAATAGCTGGCCATATATTTTGCCACACCAAACTTTCCCACATTTAAAGCAAGTATGTTGTGCTAAAAATAATGTGCATTTTAAAATAATTTTTCTCCTGCTGCTTAATACAGCCCCAGTTAGTAACATATTCCTATCAGAACACCTCCAAATATATGAATAAGTTCAGCAGTGTAAGGAATACAGTCTTGGAAAGGAATGCTATTGAATTTACAGGAATGATTGTCAAACCTAGCTTAGTATCTGCTCTTTTTTTTTTTTTTTTAATCTGGAAGTAAGACCAGAAGCCACAAAACTCCAAGACTTAGTGGACTGAAAAGATATTTCTGTGCAGAAGTTTCTAGCCTGTTTGACTTGTTGGAAAAGGTAGTGAGCTGGTTATTTGTAAATCAGTAAAATTCAGGAGATGAATCCTTTGGCAGCTGAAATATCTTGTCATCTGTTCTGCCCCAGATTAGTGGAAGATAAGAGGAAATGTTTCCCTCCATAATGTTAAAGGACCTTCATCCAGGTCCTTAGAAATGACCACCCATGCATTTTTTGGATTCAGAAGGATTTGGACACAGATTTTTAACTGAACTGCCTTGAATCATTGATGGTCAAAAGGGAAATTTAGTTCTCCTTTCATGACAGCTGTTTTAATCCAGGCAGTGCACTATGCACTGTAATGGGAGGCATATTTGCTGTTCACAGGAGMCCTGGCATGAGAATGTTTACAGCAAGGGCTGCTATAGCTGAGTATTTTGGAAGCTTTGCCATGTGCTTCTTGTATCCTTGGAGACYATCAAGAAGCAATAAAACTATGTAAGAGGGAGATGTTGAAGAGACTTTATCTGCAAAATCTTCTGTATGTTGTTACAACATTTGACTCAACAAGCATCTGCAAAGGGGGAATCATAAGTGACACTGGGGGCTTAGATGCCATTGAGARGATGCAGCCTTTTGGTAGAATTAGTTACTCTGACAGCTCTGCTGTGGAGCTCTGTGCAGTAAGTGGTCCTCAAACCTTCCACTGCTCCCCCCTGCTGACAGAGCAGCTGGTTGTCATTCTGAARCCACAGGGGGAAATCCATGATTCCTTTCAATGYACTGTTTAAAAAACTGTAATCAAGCCTAGTCAAAAACTAAATTCAGGCTTAATTTGTTCCCTTCTGTGTATCAGTACTGATGGAACTCATATTAAAAGATGACAGGTTTCACTTTGCTCTCTCTGTGGCTGTGAGGTGAGGATTACTGTGCCTTTTAAGACACTTTCTTCATTTCTTGTGGTATATAGTATATATATACCACATATATATATATATATATATATATATGTATATATATATATATATATATATATATATAAAATCACCTGTGCACTTTCAAGTAGATCGTGTATTTCTATACCAGTTAAATTATGGCGGAGTAGTGGTGATCTATGCAGCACTGAATCCACCAGGCACATTGCTCTGTTTGGGTGTTCCACCTCAGTTGGGACAGGACATTTTGTGTGACCAGGGTTAAAATATGTCCAAGGAAAAATCAGTGTTGCTTTTAAAAGGAATTAAAAATATTTATGGAAGTTAATTTCTTAGTAATGATTCATTTAGGTTTTTTAATACACAGTGAAAAATGAATGATGGAGTCAAGTAACTGTTTCCAGCATGTTAATAAGTCAGTGTTGTACAGCCCTTAGTTTGAACCTTACATAAGACTATTTTCAGTGTTTATTTCCTCTATTAGAAAGTCAGTGTCCCACAGTTTCTCCACAAATGATCTTACCCTCTCTTGTTTATTTTTCTACACAGCAGTACAACTATTAATAAAATTTGTGTTTGCTTTTTCTGCAGAACCCAAATCAATTTCACAGTGGCTATTGATTTCACAGCCTCCAATGGTAAGAATAAAAATAAACATCTTGTGTGTGTGCTGTGTTCAGTTTTAAGTGTACATATGTGTGTACAGTATTCAGCTGGCACCACCTGGACTCAGGATTCCATTTTGCTGAGCAACAGATGAGAGGCCAATTCCTGGCTAGGAAAGCAGGACAACAACAGAAAAAAGTTGGAAAAGCTATAAAATACATATTTTTTTTTAATAAATATAAAATTTATTAACCAGAAGCAGCTTGCAAATATCTGTGTAGTTTTTGATTCTTTTTATTGTTTGGATTTTTATAACTGCTGGGAGRAAACTTAGAAGAACCCATTGAGAGGGGCCAAATAGTGCCAGGTGGAGTGAGGCTGAAGTGGGGTGAAGCAGAGATAAGTTGTGATCTTCCTCCAAAGCTGCTTTCAGAATGTCATAATATTTTTGTCGATTTTGTCTTAGAAGTGTATAAATTGCACAAATCTACAGATTTCTTGCTGCCCTTTCAATGCTGAAATGCAGCTACTTCTGCTAAACTCTGTTTAGAACTACTAAAAAAACTACTACTTTTAAAATTTATTCAGAACACTGCATTTTTACCTGATACAGCTTCTTATTTTTATGAGAGAAAATTCTGAAGTGATTCAGTTTTAAAGTAAATCTKTTCTTTGCTTCAACAGGTAACCCTTCACAGCCAACTTCACTGCACTACATGAATCCCTATCAGCTGAATGCTTATGGCATGGCACTGAGAGCTGTGGGTGAAATCATTCAGGACTATGATAGTGATAAAATGTTCCCAGCTCTAGGTTTTGGAGCTAGACTTCCTCCAGATGGAAGAGTATCACATGAATTTGCACTGGTAAGTAAAAAWATACATATTTTTAAAATTTCTTTACTACAACAGAATTTTGGGAGTTAAGGTTGTAATCTTAAGCAGTTACTGGACAAGTAAAGAATAGAGAATGTGCTAAGTCTCCTGTGCTAAATCTAAATAGTTGTTTTCATTATAGTGAAGTTACTTCACTTGAAGTTATGGAGAGAAATCTGGAGTCAAGAAGTCCCTGTAGGCCAAAAATTGTAATAAAGAAAGTAATAATCTTTAACCTCAGCTGTAGCAGCTTGAGAAACATATGCTTTGAAGACTTCATACTGAAGTTAATCTCTCTAAAGAAGCAAATGAATCCTGTCCCAAGATAATATTTCATTATTGCTCTTATTCTGTCTCATTTTCTGAGATCTCTATAGGCTGCTAGTTCAGAGATATAGCAATATCTACGTGGACTAAAAGATGAGTTGATAAAAACAATTCTGAGATTGGTCCATGGGTCAGTTAAATTGCAAATCTGAAGTCTACCAGGATTTGCCAGAAAGGTTGGTCTGGTATAACTGAGACTTGTGATTAGTGTTGATATTTTATCTACTCGATTATGTTGAGGTTTTTGTTCTTCTCAGAGTAGGATAAAGTTGTCAGAATTACAGCCAATGTAGGTATATCAGGGGAGTTCTAATCAGATAGCACCAAACACATGGCAGAAGATTGGTGACTGTAGATGTGTATTTATTCTGTCAGCCCATGCTAGAAAAGAGTGCAACATGTCTTACCTCAGGGAAAGTTTCCCACACAGATAATAATTTAAAACATGTGCAATTGCAAATACTCATTTAAATTGCAGACTTTGTACTTGCAAATTCAAATATATTGATACATCTTCCAGTTTTAGGGATGTTTCTAAAATGATTTCAGTTAATTTATGAGCCATTGTGATACTTCTACAGAAGAAAAGGCACCTCATACATACATACATACATACTATATATGTGTGTGTGTGTCTATTTCCTTCCTCTATAGATAAACATATAGGTGTCTCCCATGTAATGTTAGCCAGTGTTTTCAGCTCTCTTTTAATGTTTTAGACAAATTCTGTCAAAAATTCCCTTTGGTTTTCTAGATTCTCAGGTGAGTATGCCTTACCTCAGAATGAGGTACTGGTACACAAATCCAATGAGATGCTGTGAAGGAGAGTAGGATGATGTGAAAGGTTTTGAAGCCTTACATAGCTCATCTGCCTAGCCTGACATTGGCCTGGAATTCAGCTTTTATGTTTGTATTGCCATCTGTAAGCAGGTATCCTCATCAAAGAATCATTATGGAGATAGGTAGTAAAATGTCTACCCTAAGAATTTACAGTACCAGCCATTTTGTGGGCTCCCAAAGAGTAAATTCCTTTCTTCATTTGTTGATACCAGGTCAAAAATAATTTTTTCAATGCAGAAATAATTGGGCCAAAACAATGAAAAGTTTATTGTTTACCTTACACTCTTGTAACTGTATGAACTTCAGGATCTGGCTCCTGTTTCTTTTTTTCACATTTTGAAAAGAATAAATCATTGAGCCTGAACTGTGCTCCTAAACATTCTTCCACCTTTACATCTGATCCATAATTCATACCTTAAATCYACACAGGGAAATGCCTGTTACTGTTGTATGTATGAAGGAGTATTTAATGACACTAAAGGTGGTGTTTATGTCCAGGAGCCAGTCCTAGTGATTCAGACTGCTGAGGCTGGTAGCACCTCCTTAGCTCAGCAGTTAACACTCACAAGCAGACAKGGACATACTCTGGGCATTTGTAGTAAACTCTCTGAATAGATCTTGGAATGCTTAGGTCTTTGCCTTTTAAAAATGTACACTGGGTAGTGTTCATTARCCTACATATTTTTTACTTCATAATTACTTCTAGTGATTAATCATCTCTTCTTTCCTTTAGAATGGAAACCCTCAAAATCCATACTGCCATGGAATTGATGGTGTAATGGAGGCATATTACAGGAGTCTAAAATCTGTACAGCTTTATGGACCAACCAACTTTGCTCCTGTGATTAATCATGTAGCCAGGTAAGCATCACAACAGGTGCTGTGCAGAAATTCTTTGTGTCATTGCAACTACTCCATACAAAAGGCTGACACTTACAAAGAAAGTTATATATTGACAGTTTGCTTTATTCAGTCCCATGATTACCTTGTGACTTTGAATAGGCTTGAAGACCAAGTGCTGGTATTATGCAGAATTTAATTGCTCATTAAAAAGAAATACAAGTGATCCAGCTGACCAGCCTGAGTCAAAATCTTAGCAGAAAAGGAATGAAAATTTTTGTCATGTCATGTTCCTTTTTGTCCTTTGGAGTACAGAATTATTACTTCACAGAAAACATATGCATCTATCAGAAATTTTTATTGACTTTCATTTTTTTTAGGTATATGTAGTTTCTCTAATCTCTAAATGTCCCCCAAAGGTCAGCAAAATTTTCCAGGTCTCCCTGTGGCAACAATTCCCAGCTGGCAGTGGTACTTTAAAGGCAGTGATGCAGCTGTCACCACTGGGGAGCCATGGTGTTGTTATGCAACACCTTATCTAACTCCTCAAAGTAAAAACCTTCCTGTGTTTATAGAAGTTTCTTAATAATGATAATGTTGCTTTATTTTGGCAGACAAGATCTTGACTTATAATCTTGAGCTCAAGACCTTGGCAGTATAATACCTCCATGAATTTGTATAGGAAAGTGATATGGCTTAGGTGATTTGCTGAACAGATTTTATTTTATTTATAGACACAAAGAACTACTGGTTACAAAATAAAGTAGGGATGTATAAATCATTGTACGGCTAATGTTTTATTTATGAGCTTGCAATATAGCTAATTTTAATAGCAAGAGATACTTATGTATTGTTTGTTGTTGTTAGTTCTACAGACCAGCAGAAAATAATTTGCAAATTCTCTGGTGCRAAGAATTTTCTGTGCCCCCTAGCATGGCTAGATAGCTGATTTCAGCTATTTATCATTAGGGTTAGTTGTTTTGTCTTCAGATCATACCATTAAAATTATGTACATCTATATTACATTGCTTGTCATCTGAAAGTARCTGTCTCCTTTAATCTTTCCTTTGMYATGATCTCTTCAGTAGCAGTTTGCAATATACRTGGCACTCAGTGTCTGCATTAGCCACATTATCTGGAAATCCAACCATTTTTCTGGTTCTTTGTTTTTCTTCAGAACTTGTCATAGCAGCTGAGATGCCCAACTCAGAACTTGGYAATTTATCTCAAGCCTGTTCTTAATTGCAAAAATTGAAATTTTTGATCCAGTGTTATCAAAGCATTGGCATAAAATTAGTTCTTTTTCTCACCAGTTGTTTTTTCAGGAATATTTGTCAACTTTTGCAGAATAACAGAAGGCTGTCCACCAGTATTAGTAGTTCTTCCACTGAACTTTTGTCTAAATATCAAGTTGTTGCAAACTTTGGGAGCTCCTCCTGGTAGCAAATCATACCACGTTATAATGGGAAAGCTCAGTGTCTTCACAAGGGTTTCTGCTGCATGATCATCCCTAGAGCAATCTAAATATCAGTCCAGTTCTCAGTAACACCATTTTCCTTCAAGGTTCCATTTTTTGATTATTCTTGTGACTCTCATAGACATGGTACTGCCCTGCAGTTACTCTTTGAACTTACCTTCAGCCTCAAAGAAACTTCTTCTTTCCACATCCCTCCTACTTAAAAGAATGCCTCTGATGAAATCTCTTTAAACAATGTCAGATATTACTGTCCTGTTGTGATCTTGGTATTCTTTGGAAACTCTTTAGGTGCATAATGATTTTTTTCATCCTTTCCCCAGTTAGAGAGTTATTTAAACTACACCAGATTCAGCTTAGTGTAATATCTCATCTCCCCTTCTTACTTAAAATCTTTCTTGCAAAAGTCTTTGGAACATTTTAGTCTGTGAAAAATTTGAAGTAACCAGATTTCTATTCCATTTCTTCAGTGGGGGTATGTAGATAGTGTTAAGTGCTCAGATAGGATAATAATGTTCATTTTACTCTCTCATCATACCTTGTCAATGCAATCATCATTGAAAAGTTTATAAGCATTGTGGAAARGTGAGATAAAAGAAGTCTCTGCATRGCAGTGAAAATGTGTTCCATGGTAGGTCTTGTTAATCTCAATATTTCACTATCAGTTCCTACTGCCAGCATGCAAATAGGTGATATCCAAGAGGTTGTATGGCTTCTTTACCATCTGTATCCTGGGGAGAGGGTGGAACATGGTGATGTTCTCTAAGTTACTTGAGGCTTTCTCCAGACTCATAAAATGTTGTGACTGCAGTGTTTGTCAGAAGTGCTTGCTTGCCAATGCACTGTGTTATCAGCAGAGAATTTTGAAAGCATTTGCAAGCATCATGGCTCTCATTGAACATACTCTGTTCAGWGAACCAGGCCTTTCATATTCAGTGACCAAAAAAAATAATGAGTTCTTTGACAGTCATATTAGGTATTTGGGCATGTATTCAAGAGTATTCCTGTGGCAATTGATTTTTTTCTTTTGCTGCTCTCTATACAACTCACTGCACAAGGTTCTACTTTTTGACTTCTTCTCARCACCAAGAGTCTTCATAAAAGTAGGAACTGTAGTGGCTGTGAAACAGCAAACAGCTTCCCACAAAAAGAAGTTCTTGTGTTCAGGCCATAGCATTTTTTTGAGGCTGTTTGGAGTTATTCTCTTTCAGACTTTGCAAACCTTCAAARGCTGCTCACTTTCAAAGAGTAGTTGCTTCTTGGGTCCTTTGACTGAGGTGGGGATGGCACTGGGTGTCTTTTATCTTACATTCCTATACAGCACAAGGATAAGYTTGAGTCTTGAAGGAAAGGACATCTGTGGGTGGTACAAAGAAATTGATATCTAAGCCAGGGTTGCAGGGTTCATGTTCAGCCATTTTACAAATGTGCACATGAATGTGAGCTATAAATCTGCAATCATGGTCAACAGTAAGTAACCTATAAAAAAAGAGAAAAAAACACAATGTGTTGATTCCTTTTAAGTTTTATTTGTGCTATAAGCCAACCATTCAGTATTCATGTATACCCTTYATAGGAAGCTATGTACCCCATAGGTAATACCTATTAAACAGCTTAGGCTTTCCAACGTCTCATGATTCTAAAAAGCACATTCTGTCCATGCTCCTTGTGCTAGTGGTGCAGTTCCCATTTTTCACTGATGCAACACATCAGTGTTATCTGTTACAATACAGCAGATTATCAATATTGTATTAGTTATGTTTTTTCATTGTTCTCATTTAAAAGTAGAATGTCCAGTGTAGTCATGAGTGTCTTTACTTTTGAAATTCACTGTGTTATGTTTTTTAGTCCTTGATAGTCAAATTTTACAAATAACAGCTTGTTTTCATATTCATTCCTTTTATGAAGGTTTTTTTTTTACTATTGTAATGTTGGTTTTTCTTCCCTTAGATATGCTGCTTCAGTAAAAGATGGCTCCCAGTATTTTGTTCTTCTCATTATTACAGATGGAGTTATATCTGATATGGCTCAGACAAAGGAATCCATAGTGAATGTAAGTTTTACTGAAAGTGYTGAAATTAYGTTTCTAGAAATCCTTATTTTAGGCAATAAAGTGAATGGATTAATACTTCAGTCACTAGAGTTGTTCTATAAGTACCCATTTTTACCAAACAGGAAAAGGTTTTTATTCATAAAGGTGAAAAGAAAGCAAATGTTGAGCTTGAGCTAATTAGATAGTGTTCTGTGGTAAATGATATTTGTCTCTCTAACACTGTATATTTGTATGATCTTCCTTATCTGCTTCTTGCCTCCTCCTTCCTCATGCACATCCCACCAGGCAATTTTGCACAGTAAACTCTTTTCTTTCTCATAATTGATCACATGCTTTTAAAAACTGTCCCCAACTTTCTGGTCAATAGCAAGCATACCAATAATCTGATTTCCCTCAAAACAGTCCCCTAAAACTCTGTAAATTCCTTATTTCTTAGTTTCTGCATTATTTTCAGTATTTTTCTCTTCARAACTGCCATGTGTATAGGTAATATTCTACATTATGAGCAGGTTGTATTGTGCTTTTGCCTGTGGGAAATTTCAGATGAAAGTRCACACAGAAACACTSCTAGRTRTGGCTGGAAAAGATCTCTACCAATAGTTTTAAACATACCACAGTGGATTTAGTTAACAGCAGAGTGGTGAGTTGAAAAGCCAGCATTAAAGTAATTCAGCATCATGTCCAAGTGAATAGTGTAGGATTAGGTGGCAGAGTTTTGAAGACCCACTTTCAGCACCTCCTGAAGAGATCTGATACTACTGCAATTTGTGGGGTGCTCATGAAAATACAGSCCCAGTGTTCTGCCTTTCCCTGGGGAGCAGGGTGCCCTGAGTCCCAGCCTGCAGCACCTRCWCAGAATATGGGTAATAATCAGCTTRGAAATTCATTMTCTATCCCAGCCTAGAAGKTTGAAACATMATTTCTTTTYGAYGAGCTCTTTTTAGGTGACAAAAAGGCTCAGTGGAGGAAAAAAGAGCAGCTCTTGATTCTGACTCACCCTTCCATGTGAAATCCGTGCAGAAGAGACCAGCAAGTGCAGTCAGCTGATATCTTGTTAGATTAATTCATTTGCCACTAAGACATACAGAAAAACCTTGTTTTCAGTAATAGCTCTTTTCWAGGAATAATGACTGTTAGTCTACAACTGTCTGGAAACAGCAGATGTGTTGTTAGCTTGGAATAACTGGAAGTTTGGGAATAGTGGCTGTGTTGGTTTTTATGAGGATGCCTTCATTTTTCTGCATGTTTCCTGAAGTGTGAGCACAGTATACCATGACAGAATTAATTAAATGCTATTCARTAGCAGTTTTTTCAGTCTTAATAATATCCATAATACTAAAAAGGGCAATGATGTCCAAGCAACTTGATGTGTATAAAACTCCGAGTATATTTCAATTTTTAACATTAATTATGCTTTTAGGCATCTTTCTTATTACAGCATATATGTCAGACACATTCTGTTTTACCAAACTGTTTAAAGGTTATGCTGTCATTCAGGAAATGCCAACRCTTGAGTTTATATGCAAAAGTTTAACTCTTTGTCTTTATGCTGTCCTTGCCACTTACTGTTTCATATTTCATTGTATCACATAAATYTTTGTGTGARTAGGAATTTCTTTAAAGGATACTTTCTTTACAATCARGAAATAACATTCTAGAAAACATCTGAAAAACAGARGGTTCTGTTCTAAGAGATCAGAAGGTGTACATCTGTGATTTTTTGACCAGTGTATACTCCTGTTTAATGTTTAAAATTACTGTAGACATTTTACCAGAATATCTTAATAAGCAACAGAATTATCAGAATTCTGTCAACCCTCACATTTGCTGAATATTCATTTGCTGAATGTTTTTGTTGATACCTTCTTCATCAGAGGCAGATTCACATTATTTCTGTAAACTGATGCTACTGTCAGGGCAGGARAGTCCAATATTTAAGATAGTGTCTTTGTAATTTTAAAGATTTTACAGTTTATTCAGGGAAAGCCAGATACCATCTTTGAATGAGAAAGAGAAAATCAAAAATCTTACCACAGGCCAATTCTATATCTCTGTTGTCTGTGGCATGGAGGATTGACTAGAGTAAAATTTCAGTAAGGGGATAAATGTAATATACATATTGCTCAAATAGATTATTTGTTTTCTTAAAAAAATTGGTGTAAGATCAGCATACAAAATAGGGTMCCATAGTTTCAAGCAGCTGTGTAATAACAAGAAACAGCAAAGCACATTTAAAGAAATGTCAGACTGTTATTAGGTGCATATTTGCAATTACTGTCAGTTTACAGAAGTCTCTAAGAGAAATTTGTCCTCTTASTTGTCATATTAGTATTAAATGCTAACATAGTTTGTTATCTTTAATTAGCATCCTGTATGATTCAAAGACTTGGTCATGAAAAAATAAAATAATCATTTCTGTCTTCACCCAAGATGTTTTGTACCACTTAAGCAGACAGTTTACACCACTTAACCTTTTAGGGGGAAAGAATTGTACTTTAAAGCGTAATTTCTGCATGTTTTTTGTTCACTTTTTTGTCAGATCTCATATTATTGGCAGAGGTTATGTAATGCATTAAAAACTTCTTTTTTTTCTTCTTTTGAAGGCTTCAAAGCTTCCAATGTCCATAATTATAGTGGGGGTAGGACCAGCAGAGTTTGATGGTAAGTGTTCTAGTGTTTTTTCTAATTTTTTTAATATTTGCTTACATTTTAGTAATGTGTGGCTTTTCAAACAAATACTGGTCTTTAAAAGAACATTATATGAAGCGAGCAGTGAGTGCTGTTGGCATTTCCAGCTGGATTGATTGATTGATAATTCAGTGTGATTACAAGCTTCCATGTGGAGCTGTGTAGCCCCTCAGGCTCTCTGTTCAAGCCAGAACCATATGGGGGCTCAGCATTTACAGTAAAGTAAGTATAYTCAAGAAATGTTRMATTYCTTCAACACAAATATTTAGATGCCTCATGAAGTGTCAGTTGACTGGAAATATTGATCTTACTGCAGTAATAAAAAAATAAATACATTGAGAAAAATAAATACATTTGAGGTGATCTGCATTAAACAGAGTTTCACTTGGAAACAGGAGTGAGCCCTACTGTGCAGCAGCTTTGACAGAATATTACAGCAGCAGAGAAATTACCAGGTTATTTACATATTCTTYCTATGATATTCTGGAACACAATTATCTGCTGCAATAAATAAGCTGCTTCCATTATTTGTATTAATCTTTTAAGTATACATCACTGCACTGTGAAGTATAGACATTGTGTGAGTGTGTTCCTCAAAGTCCTAAACCCTTTCTTTTTAATTCCAGTACATCTGGTTAGACAGTTATTGTACAACAGCCTTGTGTTGTACATTAAATATACTATACCTAAAAATCTACCACAGATGTTTAGTGTTGAATACTGATTGTACATGTCAATTTTTGTACAAATACTCTAAATGTACAAAAAAAAAGAAGAAAAAAAAAAGACTAAAAATTATTTATTTAAAATTTATTTTATTTTATTACARGCATTATTTTTATTCTGTTTGGCAAGTGGTATATTAGTCATAATTTTAAGTATCTTATTCCATGAAGAAATTGTCCAGGTGAACACACTTCAGATGATTGTATGCCACAATCAGTGAGAAAAGAGGGTTTATATCCATCAATACATATGATGGCAATTTGTAAACTTCATTTTGATTCCAGAGAATTCCAGCATGGTCCTGTGTTACTTACCATTCTCTCACCCCTCCATTGCATTTTCCCTTTCTCCCTGCTTGTCTAGTCCTTGGATTTGCCCAGGCTCCCTTTYTCAGTCAGGACATGTCCTTGGGGTATCATCCCTCCCTGTTTCCTGAAGCTGGGATTCTGTTTGTGCTGCAGGATACAGTTTCCATCTCTGGAACCACAATCCTGGCATGTGCTGCCTCAGTGAATTCACCCATTAGGTGTATGCCAAGTCTCTAGTCCCCCAGTGCCCAGGAGGACAGAGAAATTACTTCCATCTACAGAAATCCCTTCTGGAATAACCAACAGACCCCCTGTGTGCTGTGGATGCTGAAGGAGTGTGTGTGCAGGAGGATGTTCAGGCTCTGTCTGGACATTGAAGTACCCCTGAAGCTTCAGTTCTGCCATAGAAAGACCAAGCTGCTCCTCTTCAGATCTCCCTGTTCCCTAGATCTCCCAGCCCCTGGGGGATACCAGAGGGGTTCTTAAAAGTGTGGAGCTTGGGTAGATGACACATTTGGCAGAGCTTTACTCAAAGGGTGTGAGGATGGCTATAACAGGGAACTATATAGGAGTATTTTGCCCAGTATTCTGTATCTGAAATGGCCATGGGTAGTTTCCTAGAGAATGTTAAGAACAGACTAAGTAAGTGTGATACTTCCCTGAATACTGTTTTTAGGTTGGARTTTCCTAGGCAGGATGTGCTTTATGTCTATTTTGAAAATTTTTTAGTGAAACTTCTTCAAATACTTGTTCAGTCCCCTAGTTTGAACACATGGACGTTTTTCAACAGCATCATCAGGCAACATGCTCTGCAGACCTACTGATTTGTTTCTTGGAACAAAATACTCTGTTCAGCTTGGCTCCTGATAGTGTCATTCATACTTTCTAGTTCTTGCTTCAGAAGAACTAGGTTTTGAAGTGCTGGTTTCAGTGAATTCAGCCCAGTTTGTAAACCCCTGAGAAGCTGAGGTGCAGAGCTTTGGATTTCATTGCATACACTGTGATCGAAGGTTTGTAGAATTGCAGATGCAACATTTGAGCAATAATCTGAGATCCCAAATCCATCCATTTCAATACTGACAAGAGAGCAGGTAAAWCTCTCTACCTAGAMTAGCTTCCAGGTATCTGAATAACAGAGCTTTCCTGTATCCTGCTCAGAAGATACAAGAAGAATTGCCAAATAAATGTGATAATTTTTAAGCATTCCTCATTCCTTAGCATTGGAAGATGCTGCTTTTTCAGTGTGAATGTGAATTATTACCTCTTTGTGCTGTATCCTCTGACATCTTCAGTAACAATAGCTGCTGAATATGAATTCTTCTCCACCTCTGAAAGTGTGTATATATTGCCTTACAACACCAGATGTACTTGCTGTTTGGAGAGATGAAAGGATAAAAACTTATCATACTCTGTTCCTTACTGAAGATGACCATAAAGGTAAAAGTATGTATTGTCACCATGAAAAATTGCAAAACAGCTACAAAACATGATGTATTTTTTGATGCAAATGATCTTAACAGAATTAACTAAAGAAGAATTGTTGGTTTTATTGCTCGAAAGTGTAAGTTGTCTGAACTCTTTCTCAGCAAGATGATTTTGTTGTGTACCTGAACTCATAGGTTRTTTTTGTTTGTTGTTTTTTTTAAGCTATGGAAGAACTGGATGGGGATGTAGTGAGGATTTCTTCAAGAGGAAGGTTTGCAGAAAGAGACATTGTGCAGGTGGGAAAGAAAATACATTCTCATAGATTTTACTGTTCCTCTTTGTTTTGATTTCTCGTTTCTGTCTATAKTTCTACCTTTCATTTTACCTCAGCACTGACATACTTTATCTTGAGGTGTTCTTAACAAGCTCAGAAATTCCCTGTGATAGCTCTAAGCCTTTTTATRACACATAGTAGTGGATCTGCATTTGTTAGGAAATGGCCCCTAACTGGCAGGAGTCTGTTATAAAATCTTGTTGTTACACAGCCATGGAGAAGAGTTAGCTATTGAAAATTTAGAGAAACATGATGTTTCTAAGAAAAAATGGTGTCTGTCTAAAAGTAAATCTTAYATGGAAGCCATATTTTCCTGGTAGTGGCTGAATACACTTACAAAATAGAGTATTTAAGTTGGAAGGGACCTACAGCGGACATGTGCAACTGCCTGGCCCCTTTAGTACAGGGCTGACTGAAAGTTAGAGCATGTTAATAAGGGCATTGTCCAAATGCCTCTTAAACACTGACAGGCATTTTTAGATTCAAACCTCACACCTTAGATCTGCAATTTCTTCTTCTTCTTCTTCCCTTATTCTTCGTATTTGTCAAACTTCACAGTGTTCACTTATTTTCCTCTTATTTATTTTCACTGATATCTCTTCCACGCAGGTTGGATTTTTATATTGTTGTTTAGTAAAAYATATATAGAGGGAGAATAACTGAGCCATATCAATAGCTCATACTGCCTGATAATTAAGGCCACATAGCAGCTGATGAACTTTGGGATACGTTTATTTGTTTACATTTATAGCTGCAGGAACTGAAACTTTTCAAAATGTTTAATGTTACAATGACTGTGAAAGTTTAAGGACTGATTGGTAACTGTTGCTGGATATAATATTTCAATCCAAGGACTTGTATTTGAGGTGTCAAAACATGTATTTGACACCTGATTTTATAGTTTGATTTTATTAGAATAGAAAAAKAAAGCTACATAAATATATGGAAATKAAAAWTATCAGATTTTTTTYMRKTTTYYT